>JBBPTP010000005.1:1537-95944 GCA_038094195.1 Pulveroboletus aff. carminiporus | reverse complement strand
CGATACCTAGTGTGGAGATCCTTGGCACAGGATTTCCTCTCCATCATGGCTAGTTCTGTATCATCAGAACATGTCTTTTCATCTGCAGGGATAATGATCAGCAAGCGCTGCAACCATCTCAAGGCTGATGTCGTGAAAGCCCTTCAATTCTTGAAGTGCACTACAAGATCGAGTTTCTTGGTTCAAGAAGATCCCTCACTCACTACTGAGGTGCATGGCAAGCAAGATTCTGGTGATGAAGGTGAAGAGATAGAGGATGAGTGGGATGGCAGTATTCTCAACACCAATGAATAGTATTTACAGTAGTAGTATTGCAGTGTTGTATACTATATCATCACTGTCATTGTTGTCATCATCATCGTCATTGATACAAATGTCAAGCCACAGCCGGAGCTTAAGCTTAGGCTTTTGAGCTGAGCTGAGCCATCTTTAGGAGCTTTAGGGGCTTGGAGTCAGGTCCATAATCCTGTGAAGCTGTTGGCCCCCTAAGTCAAGCCTGGGCCAGGGCTTTTAGGCTGGGCTGGGCCATGACAACACTAGTCCAAAGAGAGAGCTCATCATTATCGACAATGCAACAAATGATTTCACACTGTATCCACTAAACAGTCCAACATCAATCCGAGATTTTATCATCAATCCACCATTGGTTGCCCTACCCAAACAGGTTGCATTTGGGGAAGACTCAAGGGTCATCATTGGTGGAAGTGACAACAGATCCGTATACATGTTTGAAAGAAAGACTGGTCAGTTGCTTGCAAAGCTACAACATTCGAATAATGGACTGGTTCAAACAATTATGGTACATGGACGTATATTCAATCTATGTGCTACCTTAATGTACATGTGATAGGTTCGTGATGTAGATGGTTGTTGTATCATCACAAGTGTGTCACATGGACAGGGCTACAAGAAAGCTGCTATGAAGGTCTGGACATGTCAGTATGTAGCTCAGAAGACAAGTGGCGAAATTGTAAGTCTCCCAAGGACCTCAATGATTAGGGCCATTGCTTTTTTCTTTGTTATCAGGTTGCTTTTGTCATGGGTGGTGGTATCACCTGATCTACAGCCAGTACATCAAATGCAGATAATGTGAAAGTTCAATACTTACACAATCATAGTATGTACATGCACTTGCATGGGTGATGGGCATTGTTACGACTTATCCCAGACTTAACAACGTGTGTACCTTTTTCCTTTCTTACTTCACTTACCAATCACATGAGTACCCTTCCGGTCATGTGAGTACCCGTACAGTCATGGACATCTTTTTTCATCGTTCCATGACGTTCTTTTGTCTTCCATCTTGATCCATGATTCGCTTATTCAGCGAATCACTGTTCACTATAAAACCTCGCCTGTTTCTTCCCTTTGTTCTCCAAGCTAGAGCTCCCTTCAAGTACCTTCCCCTGTACTAGAATAGCTGTTCCAATCTAGCTCTATCATTTCGCCTCCAGTGTGTCCTTGCTCTCCACATTAATTGAGCACTCCTTGAATCTCAAGGCTACCTTTGTGGTAGTATCCTTTCTCCTCGCTAAGTCGTTGCTTATCGCACGACTCTCTCGTACCCTGGTCGTCATTGCTCAGATAGCGCAACCTTTCCTTGTCGTCATTGCCCTTATTGCACGACTCCTCATCTGTTGTCCTCGATATCTTTGAAGGGCTTTTGCTTGTCCCTATCCGGGCCAAGCTTAACAAAAGCTCTAGCTTCCCCTCTCGTCGGCTGTCACCGTACATGCCACCAACATATCTTCCTCGTGGTTCAATCCGACTCGGCCTCCCAGGCCACACCTACTCCTCGCTCAAGAACAAAGATGACATCTCCTAGGATCTGACTCAGATCATCCCCCAGATTTCCCAGAAACCGAAGAAGAAAATTCAGAGTCTGACTCTGACGTCAACCTATTTCAGGAAGATGAAAACCTTGACCTCGCCCCGCTAAATATCCCTCGATCGCCTACTCCAGCATCACCAATCTCCTGACCTCAATCGGGTCAAATATTTCTTGTCCCATCACCCGTCATGTCTTCCTCATCCAAACCCATTGAACTAAAAATCAACGCCCCTGAACCCTATGATGGTTCAGAAGAACTCCTTGATCCCTAGCTTGGAAGTGTCCTGTTTTATCTGGACACCAACGACAAAGTATATGATACTGACAAAAAGAAAATCGCCTTCGCTTTATCATATATGACCAAAGGCCCCACTGCCCATTGGGCAAATACATTCAGAAAAGACTGCATCACCAGATCTGCAGTCTCTATAGGGACTTGGAAAGATTTTATAGAATCAGTCAAGGAAGATTTTGAATCTACCAACTCCGCACACAAGTCTATCACCTGGCTCATGACTACTCGAGTCAACAAAGAGTTAGGACTTACATCATATATCACCCAGTTCAGAAACCATGTTGCAACTTCAGGAATCTCTGACGACAACGTTCTCATCGAATTCTTCGCCAAAGGCATACCCTCCGGTCTCGTCCACAAAATGTATGGAGAAACAACTCACGTCACGACCATCAAGGAATGGTACAAGAAGGTCCAAGAGTACCAAACTCTTTACGAGGAAGCAAGAGGGATCATTGAATCCCAGAAGAAGAAAAATCCCATGTACAAATCCTACTCCCGTTCCGAAAAAGATCCTAATGCAATGGACGTCGACATCAATGCCATTCGATACCCACCTAGACTCACTCCCGAAGAACATGAACGTCTCTGAAAGATCAGAGCATGCTTTAAATGTCACCGCAAGGGACATTCCGCTCGCGATTGTCGAACCAAATTCGAAAATATCCCCTCGTCATCATCCACATCAGAAACCAAACCTACAGAAAAGAAAGTCCGTAAAGAAAAGAAACCTGCAGAAATCCCAAAACTGGAAGAAGTCGAAGAAGACCCAGACTTGGAGGACGATAAAGAAGTCCAAAAGGTATCTTTCAAGAAGGATTTTTGAATGGAAGGACTGCGTCAACGCCAGTACCTTCCCAACCCTGTAAAATAGCTGCTGTATGAGTATCAACCTCAAATATGACAATTCCTGTTCAACTTATCGTCCCCTCGCACACTCTCCAAGACGTTGAAACCCGCACCCTTATCGATAGTGGCGCCCAAATGAATTGTATTGATTGGGGCTTCGTTCGAAAACACCGATTCCCCACAACTCATCTCAAGAACCAGATCCGAGTCCGCAATGCGGATAACATGGTCAATTTGAAAGGATTGATTAAGTTTACCATGACTCTCTTCGTCAACATTCAAGGCATTGTTCAAGAAATGCTCTTTTACGTGATGGATTGTGGAGACGACAATGTCCTACTGGGACTACCTTGGCTTAAACGAGCAAACCCCGCCATTGACTGGAATTCCTGGTCACTCTCTATTGATGAGTCAAAAGACGAGTCAAAAACCCTTTTCACTCAATATCAAACCGCCTACCAAGCAAATGAACATAAATTTGCAAAAAGGCTTCCCCCTCCAACCTGCAAAATGGTCAAACCCGAATCTATGCCTGCCTTGTTCGAATTCATGGAATATGAAACTCAAGAAGAATTTGTAAACCGTACCCTCTTATCTCGAGCTATAAGAAATAAGAAAACAAAAATCAGACATACCCTACTCTCCGATTCCATCTGTCATACTGTTCGATCTGGCAATCACTACTTATCTCCAAAGGCGATTCGCAAAATAACCCATGCAACTGAACTCGTGGTTGAAGCTGAAAAGCTTAAACCAAAGAAAACCCTTCCTACCGAATATTCGGAATTCGCCAAGGTCTTCGCTGAACCAGAAAGTGGCGAACTTCCCCCATCTCATCCCTACGACCATGAGATCAATTTCAAGGAATCCTTTGTGCCTAAAATAGGCAAACTATACCCCTTATCCCCTGAGGAACGAGAAGCAACGGAAACATTCATCGAAGAGAACCTCAAGGCGGGCAAAATTCGCCCATTAAATTCGCCCCAAGCATCCCCTTTCTTCTTTGTCAAAAAGAAAGACGGAAAACTTCGTCCTTGTCAAGATTACCGATATCTAAACGAACACACCGTACGAGATGCATACCCCCTTCCTCTAATTGGCGACCTCCTAGATAAACTCAAAGGTGCCAACGTCTTTACCAAATTCAATGTACGATGGGGATACAACAATGTTCATATCAAAGACAGACACTAATGGAAAGGGGCTTTCCTCACCCACAAGGGCCTCTTCGAACCGATGGTCATGTTCTTCGGCATGACTAACTCCCCCACTACCTTCCAAAGGTTCATGAACGATTCATTTAGAGACATGATCGCAGAAGGATGGCTCATTATTTATATGGACAACCTCCTCATCTTCTCCAATAATGAAGAAATTCATACAGAATGCACTCGCCGAGTCTTGCAACAAATGCAAGAACTCAATCTCCACCTTCGACTAGAAAAATGCAACTTCGCTACCAAAGAAGTTGATTATCTTGGTATGATCGTTAATAAACAAGGTCTAGAAATGGACCCAGTCAAACTTGAAGGCATTGCTAAATGGCCAATGCCTTCATCTGTCAAAGAAGTCCGATCATTCCTCGGGTTCGCCAATTTTTATAGGCGATTCATCCAAAACTACTCGGAAATCGCCTGTCCCCTCCTCGACCTCACAAAGAAATCCCAATCTTGGGACTGGATGGATAAATGTCAACAAGCATTTGAAACACTCAAATCTATGTTCCTCTCAAAACCCATTCTCTGTTTTCCCGACCTTTCAAAACCATTTGCTATTGCTACTGATGCCTCAAAATTCGCATCGGGAGGCATACTCCTTCAAACTGACTCAAATGGTGAATGGCATCCTTGCTCTTACCTCTCGCAATCATTCTCTCCCACAGAAAGAAACTATGATATTTACAATCGAGAACTCCTTGCCATCCTTCGTGCCCTCAAGGCATGGAGACATTACCTTATCAGATCGGTTGACCCCATTCAAGTCTTCACCGATCACAAAAATCTTACTTACTTCCGCCAACCACAAACACTGAATCGCTGACAAGCTCGTTGGCTCCTCGATATTTCAGATTACGACCTAAAACTCATCCATGTCTCCGGTACCACCCTTTTGGGCCCTGATGCCCTCTCAAGATGCATTGATCATCTCCCAAAAGATGCATCGGATAACGAAGAAACTACACTCCTTCCTCCCTCTATGTTTGTGTGAACTGCCAGTTCAACCCTCCATTCCATCATTGCTGAAAGATCCAGTAATGATTCCCTCGTCCTCACGGCCCTCCAAGCACTCGACAATAAAATACCTCCCCCATTCCGCTCCCGCCTCTCTGATTGGCAAAACCGCGATGGTGTTATCACCTACAAAGATCGCGTGTATATACCTCCTGAAGATGACCTTCGCCATAAAATTGTCTCGTCCTGCCATAACGACCCTTCTGCTGGACACCCCGGGGTGTTGAAAACTAGACAACTCGTTTCAAGAGAATACTGGTGGCCAGGTTTAGCTCATCATGTACGCAAATACATTGAAGGTTGTGCTATTTGCCAACAAAATAAAACCAACACACACCCTACCGTACCTCCGCTCACTCCAATCAAATCCCAAGCCACTCACCCATTCCAACAGATCTCTTGCGATCTGATCACCGACCTTCCATCATCTAATGGTTTCGATACCCTCTTGGTCATTGTAGACCACGGACTTACTAAGGGGGTAATTCTATGCCCTACTAAGAAATTCATCACAGCCGAAGGGGTAGCAGACCTCTTCTTCCACAAAGTATACCTTCGTTTTGGTCTCTACGAGAAAATCATTAGTGACAGAGGTCCACAATTTGCCTCAAAATTTGCTTTGGAACTCAGACGCCTCCTAGGCTATGATCTCGCTCTCTCTACCGTGTACCATCCTCAAACTGATGGTGAAACGGAACGCGTCAATCAAGAAGTCGAGACCTACCTGCATATCTACTGTGGCGATAATCCCACAACTTGGTCTGAATCAATTTCTCATGCGGAATTTGCACATAATCACTGCCCTCATTCTGTCACATCTAAATCCCCGTTTTACCTCATGCTCGGCTATGAACTGAAAGCTATTCCCACAGTGTTCGCCGAATCATCTATTCCCGCAGTTGTTGATCGACTGAAAACCCTTGAAGCCGCTAGATCTGAAGCATTGGCTGCTCATGAACTCGCCCACCAAGTTATGGCATCACGCACATGCCGCAACTACACTCCTTTTAAGAAAGGCGATAAGGTTTGGCTTGAAGCCAGGAACCTAAAGCGATCCATTGTTAACCCAAAGTTTGCCCCTAAACAAGAAGGACCTTTTACCATTGTTTCGGTCCTATCTCCCTTATCATTCAAACTCCGCCTCCCATCCACATGGAAGATTCATCCCATATTCCATGCTTCTCTATTATCGCCCTATTGCGAAAACCCTGTTCACGGCAAGAACTTCCCAAAACCTCCACCTGACCTTATCAGTGGAGAAGAGGAGTACGAAATACAACAGATATTAAAACATTGAGGTCCACCCTCCAACCGCTACTTCCTTATTAGGTGAAAAGGCTATACTCCAGAGGATGACTCATGGGTGCCTGAGAAAGACTTATCTCATGCACAGACCATCCTCAAGGATTATAAAAGATGTCACCCTTCTGTCCACTCCCTCACCATCAAACATCTCTCCTCCATCATCACTATGCCTCGTATCCCCACATCTGAACTCCCTGTTTCTTCTTTCACCCGTACATTCCGCCGTCGATCACCTGCGCACGAGGATGCCCTTGCATGCACCCTTAATGATCCTTCCCTGGCAACCACCTTGGATCGTTGTATCCATCCAGATTCCCCTATGGGCCTCCTTCACGCCGCCTATGGTGCACATCAAACACTCTCTACCACCATCGCCCGCATTGAAGGGTTTCCCCCTTCACCAGAACTAGATGCTGTTCTTTCACTCCTTTGAAAATCACACTCTCAAGTGAACCGACAAATCCTCGCTGCCGCCCACCAACTAGAAATGACAAAAGTGGGTGAGAAAGTCCACTCTCTCCTAGCTGAATACAGGGACACTCTTCCTCCATCTCCTTCTGAAGAGGAGAAACTTGCTACTCTCGCTCGTCTCATCCGTACCCAAAATGATGCCCCTTTGCTTTATGGAGATCCCGACTTTTATAGAGCATGTGCCGGCTGTCATCGCATTAGTCACAAGAAGGCAGAATGCCGCAGAACCAAATGCCGGGTCTGTAAAAAGTTTGCTGCAGGACACATGGAGTGGCAATGCCCTGTCAAGTCCTGCTCCCCTGTATACTCATCCCCATCCTCCTCTGAACCCGACTCTGCAATTCCTCTTCCCGTCCCATCGCCGCCGACTCCCCAACTATGGAGTCCCCCTCGGGATAACTCCGACCCTGAATTCACATCCGACAATCTCCAGGCCAATGATCCTGTTGTTCTTGTGGAGGTGTTACAACCCCATTCCCCTTCAAACCACTCTCTCGACCTCACAGACGCACTGGCATGCGAATGTAACCCAGAATTCGAACGTATCGCATATGAAGCAGAGGAGCATGCCGAGTTAGCCACCCGATGCTGTCGTACCTTGCGTACCTTGTACGCCAAAATCATGGATGACATCAACCTCCGAGATGATAGAAATTACTCGGAGTTAGAAGATTATTCGGCGAACGAAGCTAGGTCGGATGTCGAAGACCGCCACCGGGTCCTTATGGATGCTGGCATCTCTACTATACATTGGCAAGATCATGAAGTCCCTTGCTGGGACGAAGTCGAAATCCTGATCCTTGGAGCCAAACATTGAAGAATAGGTTATTCTTCGGACTTAGTAAGGGGGTAATGTTACAACTTATCCCAGACTTAACAACGTGTGTACCTTTTTCCTTTCTTACTTCACTTACCAATCACATGAGTACCCTTCTGGTCATGTGAGTACCCGTACAGTCATGGACATCTTTTTCCATCGTTCCATGACGTTCTTTTGTCTTCCATCTTGATCCATGATTCGCTTATTCAGCGAATCACTGTTCACTATAAAACCTCACCTGTTTCTTCCCTTTGTTCTCCAAGCTAGAGCTCCCTTCAAGTACCTTCCCCTGTACTAGAATAGCTGTTCCAATCTAGCTCTATCATTTCGCCTCCAGTGTGTCCTTGCTCTCCACATTAATTGAGCGCTCCTTGAATCTCAAGGCTACCTTTGTGGTAGTATCCTTTCTCCTCGCTAAGTTGTTGCTTATCGCACGACTCTCTCGTACCCTGGTCGTCGTTGCTCAGATAGCGCGACCTTTCCTCGTCGTCGTTGCCCTTATTGCACGACTCCTCATCTGTCATCCTCGATATCTTTGAAGGGCTTTTGCTTGTCCCTATCCGGGCCAAGCTTAACAGGCATTCCTCAGTTTTCTGAGCGGTGGTGTCATTTGCTGCAAGTGACATGGATATCCCACCATGAATATCTGACTCAGCCCTCATTTGTTAAGGCTTTTGCCAACCACCTTAGAACTGGCAACCTGGATGCTCTTCACACATTTGCAATACAATTGATGGACCATATGAAGGATGTTATGCACAAGAACTCAGATGGGATGAATGGGCGAGTCAGTCATGTCGGAACTGGGAAACCACTGGCAATGTGGACTACTGACTCGGGTCCTGACGCTACAGAGCAAACAATCATTTATCTGTGATATGTGTACTAATGCTATCCCATGTGCTTGTGCAATGCAAGTTGGCAACCTTGTTTCCCCGACCTCCACCTTGTGATCAAATTGGGAATAAGGTAAATGGCATCACACAGTCATATTTGATTACCATCATCACAGGATGTCACACTGGGAACAAGAGGCATGCATTTAAAGCATGCAATCTGAATTAGTGCAGTTCTATCCACTCATAAGTTGACTCATTTTTATTCCTTGAGCGCACGTCCTTTTCCATCTTTCAGAAAACCAATCCTGGTTCAACTTGTTTTTTCTCTTTATTGTTAGATCAAGTAAGCCCATAAAAGGATCCAGGATTTAATTCTCATGATGAACATTCACAGGCTGCATGCCTCCTTCATGTCCTGTGCTCAAGTGATGTACATGCAAGGAGTGCATTGCAACAAATGCCAGAGGTGTCCTTATGGATGCTAAGGCTATTCCAATTCATTTGAACCATGTCATAAATAAGTGGTCAAGTAATCCTTCTCACTCAGGTATGCTGACCACCTCAGAGTGTTCGGTCACCAAGAATTCAATCCATGTCAATAATCTGGCTGTGCACCTCTTCAGCCTGACACTCACAGACGATGGACCCAATCCAGATGGAAGTTCCAGAAAATTGTGGGAATCACGCACCACATATCAAAATGCTGGGCCTAGCAGTCAAATTATTGCCAGCTCACCTGACCTGCCTTCCATCTCTGACATTGCTGATAGTCTTCGCTGTCTTACTCTCTGCTCTCCTGACTCACAAGCCAGAAGATGCGATTCACAAAATCAGGACTCATGGAACACACCCGGGCATGATTCAAACTACTTGCCCATTTCCGTCACCTCCAGGTCACTGACCACTTCACTGATTTAGACGATGTACTTACAGCGAGTTCTCATCTAATTGCCAACAATCTGTCCCATCTTTCCTTTGACACTCAAGCCCCTTCCCCCACGTTTCCCGCTGACCACTATCCTTCAGGAATTGAACACATCCAATCCAAAAGGGATACAAACTGGCACTCAGTCAAGGCACTCGAACTGATATCTAATATCAAGAATCATGCCCAGAAGTGTTTCTGCCTTCTCTTGGAACCATCTGACAAAACGTTTGTGATGCTCCAGGATGAACTTGGAGTTCTTCGTCGCACTTTGAACGGAATTAGACAAAACACAGTCGCTATCAAGTACTGTAAAGATGAGGTCGCTCGGACTCTGGATCAGCTTGACCTTGAGCTGCGATCAAGAACTCAGATACCTTCCACCAAGTCCCTTGATCCCATCGTGTTTCATACCGGTAAGTGTCTTTCATACACTATATTAATCCTGGAATTTGACAAAAATATTGAAGATAAACAATACCACAGCCCTGTTGAACACATGAGCATTGTTGCACAGGTCACGCTTGTGATCGGGCTAGTTTGTAGCATTGTAATGGGCATCAATGAGCATGGTGCCAACTTCATTCTCAATTCCCTGTCTCTGTTGGTCTACTTGGCACTCCAACGGCCTGATGGTACCCTCAGTCTCTCCTGTGAAAATGTTATCAGGCAAATACCGACTACTATCAAGAGTGCCCTTGCAAAATTCAATCTCAATTACAAGATAGTTGTCTATGCTACTTGTGCATGCCATTGTACCTATGTGCCAACATACTCTCCTGACTCTGACATACCAGTCTACCCAGAGACTTGTACTCATTGCCCTACTCCAGAAACCGAATGCGGGGAACCATTACTCGAAATATGCACAGCTGGTGGACATGCTCCAAAGAAGACTTTCATATACCATGACTTCAACGACTATCTCGCCAGCCTCCTGTCCCGACCTGACATCGAAAAACTTATGGATCAGTCTTGTGACGATCTCGTTGCATCTCTGTCTGGATCTCCACCCCGATTCGTCAAGCATCCCTTCGAGGCTCAATTCTTGCGAGAATTCCATGGGCCAACTCCGGGAAGCTTATTCGTCGACAGAGGTGACAAAGGACGGTATGCATTTGCGTTGCATGTCGACTTTTTTCACCCAGAAGGCATGAAAGTTCGTGGCCCAAAGAAGTCGTCCGGTATAATATCAATGGCGTGTCTCAATCTACCCATCGATATCAGGTACAAACCAGAGAACCTGTACCTGGCTGGCATTATCCCCGGTCCTGCCCAACCGTCGCTCAAACATTTGAACCACTACATTCGCCCACTCATTCACGACCTTGCTTCCTCGTGGGAAAAAGGTGTTCGGTATTCCCGGACAGCCAACTATCCCAATGGACGAGTTACACGTAGCGCTATTGTTCTTGCTGTTTGTGATCTCCTTGCCGCTTGACATCTCTCTGGGTTTGCTGGGGTCTGCAGTCATTTCATCTGTGGTGCATGCAACTGCTATCACAAGAATAGCTACGGTCGTGTGGATTTCGAAAATTGGGTGGCCTGAGACAAGGTCAAGCTTCGCCATTACGCCGAGCGTTGGAGAGATGCCTTAACTACAGCAGAACGTGAAAAGCTATTCAAGGAGTACGGTGTCCGTTGGTCAGACCTTTGGCTATTACCCTACTGGGATCCATCTCGGCAGCTCGTTGTCGATATGATGTACTGTGTGTTGGAGGGCTTGGTTTCGCACCATACGCGAAGACTACTTGGGATCACTGACGAAATCCATGACTCGCATGCGGGCAAACATTCGCCTGCCTTCAGTTACAAGTTCAAAGTACTGCAACCCGAGGATGCTCAAGCACTTTCGATGTTGACAAAGGAGATATCGCAAGTTCTCGCCATTCATAGACTCCTTGACGTCAAAGTGCCCCCTCCCCACGACGCTTCGCATATAGATGACTTCATGGATAAGCTTCAGAAAAATCTATTTCGGAAGCACGGTCGTTCGCTTGAATATGTCTGCCAGACACTGGATTGCCTGCCCTCGAAGCAAACTAGGGTGCTTAAAGTCGACTACGCGAAGGCGCTTGTCAATTGGGTACGTTTCCAAACTGCTAATTGGATGTAATATTAACATTCTTGTAGCAGCGCCAGAAGCCCTTTTCTACCCCCCCTACTGCCCAGCAATATGAGCGTGATGACGGAGAAGCCCTTAAAAGGATACGCGAAGTTATTCGCGACATCTCCACCCCGTCGTGGTTGGAATCGCCCCCTAAAAATTTTGGTGATCCGTCTGCTGGTTCGATCAAGGCAGATGAATGGCGGTCACTCATCACAGTCTATATTCCACTCGCACTCATCAGTGTCTGGGGTGCTCACAATCCTGAATCTACCTCGTCTACAGTCCTTGACCACACGATGTCACTCGTTTCAGCAGTTTACCTCGCATCCGCAAGAACAATGACTGCTGAACGCGCATCTGCGTATCGATCGTGCATCTCCAGCTATGTTGGGAAGCTGCAATGGCTCTACCCCATGCACCCTTTACGGCCGAACCATCACGCATCCTGTCACATATTCAACTATCTCACTCTCTTTGGTCCAGTTCACTCCTGGTGGACGTTTCCATTCGAACGGTTGATTGGGGTTCTTCAACGTTTACCGACAAATCACAGACCTGGTGAGGTTTCTGTGTCCGAGAAATTAAAATCTCATAACCTCTGGCAGGAGAGCTTGAAACCACAATGTTTCACTCATATCTTAAAGGTGCAAAACTTCGCACCTGGATCTCTCGCCCAGAATGCCCAACTGCCATTTGTGAGTGCAAGATCCTGCTTGACCGGGCGTATCACTCTCGAGATGATGGTGAGAGGACAGACGGTGATGGAATCATTGTCCGAGATTCCATAGACCAACCCAGGGATACTGTCCTACCTGATGACCTCCGGGAGCTCACGGGACAACACGCAGGTTTCCTACGTGCCAGCATCAAGCACAACACCGGCGTTTTTTATAGCCGGTCCTCCACCCACCTCGGAAACTCGCTCATTCTTTTTTACCCTCGTGGAGATAACTCGCTGTCGCCAGTCCCTGGAAGTATCAAGTACATTTACCAAATGGGTAACTCCTTTCACTTTGCCGTTTGAAGGCAGCGCCCGCTGGGGAGAAAATGGAAGGTAGCCGACGCATTCTCTGCCTACCCTTATTTTCCAGCCAAAGTGTACTCGTCAGGCCTTGAAGAAACCCTCGAAAGCGTGAAATGCTCCTGGGTGGCTGGCCACTATGCCAGGTGGGCACTCTCATCGGACGCTGTGGTAGTTCTTTCACTGTGCAAGGTGACTCAGAGTCTACACCGCGTTCGTCTGTATCATTTCACTAAGCACTCCACAGGATTGATGTTGAAGATCATCCAAGCCGTTGCAAGTTGTTACGATTGATGCTGCTGTATTTCGGTTTACAATTTCTGTTTGTCTCAAACGATTTACTGCCTGATTCATGTGGCTTCGGGAGGACCTGTCGGTGGTGGTCACTTCGCCCGCAACAAGTGTGAGCCTAGGATGTAGTACCCAGTCACCAGGCATGCAATGGGCGACGGTTGGGCATTTTTCGGGCGATCTATTCTGTCCACCGGCTGAACTCAGAATTTTGTTGCAGCACGCAATGTGAGGCTAAACTTCAGATTTTCTCCTTTGTACTTTTGTTCGCCTTAATGATAAATTTCGGCCCGGGTTCGAATATCGTCGTTACTTGAAATATGGGTGAAGTTTGTACTCGGATACAATATTTGGAGTTTGGACCCACATTCCAACTACGACGGAATTCGTTCTATAGTCTGACATTCGAGGCGATTTTAAATCTTTGCCCGCCTTTCAAGTTTTAGCACGGATATTTTCAGCCAAGAAAACTTCAAGTACTGCAGTGTTCCAAACGTCAACTTATATTCTAAGTACAGTCTTCACATTTTAGATGTCATTTTCTCTCGACCTTAATTGTCTAAAACGCGTCGTGACTGCCATCGCACATATGCATTTTTGAAAGGTTCTATACCAGTTTCTTGTAGTACCGTTGGATTAACTTGAGAATGACCATACCATTCGCAGCAGCATATACAGTCTCATCTACGATGTCCGTTTCGAACTGCCCCCAATTGCAGCAATAAGCATAATAACGCCGACAAGGCCGGATGCCCCGAGTGCACGTATCAGCCCACTCTCTGCTGCAGCTTCGTCTTGCGTCGGACGACCGCTGGCTGCCGAAGTACGCCCTCCCTCGCTACTTGACGCCGTCCACGTAGCGGAACCCTTTCCCTGAAAGTCACCTTGATAAAAATTCTGCCGAGTACTGCTCGACTGTGAAGTAGCCCCAGACCCAGACCGTCGATGGCCCGTCGCTCTCTGTACGAAAGGGCTCGAAAATGGATCTGTGCGCGAGCTCGTGTACGACGTCTGTGGTCCTGATTGGGGACGATGGTGCGCATGATTGCTTGCACGCGCATGGTCGTAGAGGTGGTCATGGCGCGCTGCATGGGGGTGACTACCCATGGGATCCCGGGTGCGATTTCTGGGATGATTGGGCCAAAAGTGTTTGAAACCAGGTTGATGAGAGGGTCGAGTGGTTGTTGCTTGAGGGTGCTGTCCTGGCGTATGGAACGTGTGAGTAAAAGAGCGGTCGTATTCGCGCCTCGAGAAGGGTGAGCAAAAGCAAAGTGCGGAGCCAAATAGCGCACCGTTTTCTGTCGTCACCGAGGGTTGCATACGCCTCGCTCACGGCGTGAAACTTGGCTCGTGAAGTACGGTCCTTGGCTACATCTGGATGATACTTCTTGCTCAACTGTACTCCTCGTAAGAGCGTGGTAGGTGTGTCCATACGGTTGATGGTCCCACCTGATAGTAACTTGTCTGTGTGGGAGGTGTTTAGCCAGGTATGCTGGACGGCATTGATCCAAACCTTGATTTGGGCCTTGGTAGCGGTCCTTGGAACAGAGAGGGTCGAGTAGTGATCTATATGTTTCCTCTGTCTATGCGCCGTCGACGAGAATTGACGCACACCATGAGGAAAAAACAGAAAAGATCCAGCTCGTCGAGCGATCATAGAACGAGAACGAGTTGACGCGTGCATGCACGATGAGAGTTTCGTGGTGCCATTGGCGGGAGAGTGCGAGGAATCACGGAGATGGCATACGTGTGAACGACATACCAACGTTGGATAGCTTCACTTCCGATTTGACCCACCTCGAGCCAGTCCTTAACTTTCCACGCTGTCTCTCTGCGAGCACAAATCCCTTCAGCTCCCCAGTCCAATCCCTTCTCGAACAAAAAAAAGAAAGGAAAATAGACATGTTGCAGTATATTTTCTTCTGGAGGGGACGATTCAATACACCAGTGCGTCCTTCACGCCATAGCTATCCCCCAGTCGCAGCTGACCCTGCTGTTTTTTCTTATTAACTTGCCCGCCCCTTTACTCCCGGTCCTCATTCCGTGCTTTGCCTATGGAACAAATTTCACCGGGGGTCACGAATTCGGCAGGTCGTGCGGCCGTTGGCGCCATTCATCGCGGCCTCCACAATCACCTTTTACCTCGTTAATCAAATGCAGGACCTCGGTGTTCGTTGTATGTATCACTTTCCGCTTCTTTTACTCTCTCGAGGCTTACTGTACCTCAGCGGAAGCCTATGCCAAGGACCCAAAGAATCCGTATGCTGCCCAGATCGCGAGGGAAGCGGAGTCACACCACTAGCATACTCGTACGTACTCGCTGAGATGAGTGCAATCGACCGAGGTATGTCCTCACCATTGTCCTGGAACCAACCCAGTGAACGACATTTTTTAGATAGAGATGTTGCATCGCGTAGAGCTACAACTATTTTCGCGCGCCTGACTCATTATTTCTTCTTTGGCTTGTGCGTGTAAGTGAGGCTACACAACCTGCTTGGTACGTGCCACCTCTTAAATGGATGCCTCACATCAACAAAGCTTTGGGAGTGTGCACTAACGCTTAATTTCCGCCGGCTACCCACCGGCCTATAGTAGTGTTAAATTTCACCGCCCTTGGTCACTCATCGCGGTTATCCTCTTGCTTTTCTCTTTCCCTTGCTAGTCTCCCTTTCCCCCTTGCCTTGTCTACACGTTCCCAGTCTTTCTTTGCAGCGATGAACAACTCCCCAGCGTCACTGTAGGTCTTACTAAACCTCTCTACCTCGAGAGCGAACTGTGTGCTCCTGCTCTCGCCTTCGCTTTCTACCCATACCTGTCTGACGCCCGCCAAGAACGTCGAAAGAACCGCGAGATTATGCATCACAAGAAGCGTGTGTGCGGACATTTCGTGCGTGTGAAGGAGGTGATGGATGTAAGCCCGACTATACGGTTTCTCGTACCGCGTGATCGTTCCCCGCTCAGTGGCAGCATGCGACTGGTAATCGACGGTGCTGTGTAGAATGGGCGAGGTCGGCGAACGGGGTGAACACGCGATACACGAGCAAACAAATCGCTGCGTCGCGCCTCCATCCGCACTTTCTCCCGCACCCGCCAGCGTATCTGCAAGACGTCGAAACTGGTGCGCATAGATGGGATCATACAGATTGTGGCCAAAATTTTGGGGTTCGTTCACCGTGTAGCTTGCAGGCGCTGGAAAAACAAAGTCCAGCGCGATACCCAAGTTGGCAGCGCTCATCGCCCATCCAACATCGAATAGATCGACGCCCACGTCACGGATGAGACGGAGCATCTCGTGGGGCGAACGCACTCCCGTCACGAAGCGCGGTTTCTTCTCGGAAAGTTCCCCGACGGACGCCTTGAGCAAAGACACAATACTCGGCAGGGCCGACGGCTCGGCTATGGGTAAGACGCTCAATGCCGTCAGGCTCACCTTGTCCGTCGTATTTGGGGTCGGCGCTTCCACGATAGGCTCGGGATGTTGCAACATCTCTGGGTGCTCCAGCTGGAGAAAGTCATCGAGTGGGCTTTGGTGCTGTGACGTGTTTGGGCTCGGTTTTATACCACGCAAGACGGCAAGGTCGAACACATAGCCTGTGATACCATCATCAAGGCATCGAAGAGGCTTGACAGCATCCGCTTCGAGGCCATGGAGCGATTCCTGAAGTCCATAGGCGAACGCTTCGCGAGCGGGTAACGACGTTCCACCTGCCATGTGGACAAAGACGTTAAGCGGATGTCGTGACGGCCGAAGTATATCTGCGACCCACGTCGCACTCCGTTCGATGCTCTTGGTGATGCGCTTTTGAGAATATGGAGGCGACGTGAACGGCGTGTCAGTGAGAGCAAAGACGACGTCCGGTTGCATCTTGTACACATACTTGCGCCAGTCCGACAGTGTCACCTAGTGCATCCCGGCACAAAAAAAGGGTCGGTAAATGTCTTTAGATTCGCAAAACACAGAAGCGAACCTTCTTAACACCCCGGACGCAGTTTGCAGACACGTATGCATTTCCATTGGGTGGCATCTCCCGTACATCGAGAGGATCTCGAAGACAGAGGGATGCGATGTGCCGATCTTTATCGAACCCCAAGAACCTGTGCAACGGATCTGGACCACTTTGCAAGGTCGGAACCGGAGGCGCTTGCTCCAGACTATAACGCCCAATCATCAACCCCATTACAAAGCCGTCCACAAATGACGATCAATCCGTGCGTAACGTCGCGTCGACTGCTCAGTTTTACAGGACGAAGAGCAAGGAAAAAAAAAAAGTCAACTCACAAAGATTCGAACGGAACGTTTAGCCACCGGATTGCGTCAGACTCGTTGGTGTGATCTCGTGACGAGTGGGGTACGACCCCACGAGAAGTGCCGACGATGATGTTGGGCGTGTCTATCGTAATTACCGTGTTCGTCGGCGCGTCGGTAACATCATCGCGGGCGAGCAGGACTCGTCCCACCCTTGGACCGAATTTCGAAACGCATGGTGGGAGGGTAAACGTGAACGATGGATGTCGTCTCGGAGCGTCAACCTCAGGCGGTAGGGCGTCTGTCAACTGCACCATTGACTCCACGCTGCACGAATGTTCAGCTGTGAAACCGTAGTTAGCTCAAACAGACCCAGTAGAAAGTGTAAAGACAAGAACTGGCTCAACCTACTCAGACAGCGTGGTCAGGGGACCTGCAGTCGATTTATGGCTAGAGCACGAGGTCCGCGCCGATCTCGAAGCTCTGCCAAAGTGCAGCGGAGGCGTTTCAACTCCGCGAGCGCTTCCGTTCAGCGTGCCACTTTGTTCTTGCCAAGCGACATGGTGATTGCGATCACAACGCAGTTGCATGCGAAAGGTTGACCAATATATCATCCATACACACATCTGGTATAACCCCAATACTTCATAATACGTGAGAGAAAAAGGACCCACTTTAAGGGCTGACAAATTATCATGAGAAACCGTGAAAATGAAAAGACGATGACGACGTAAGAATTGAAGATGAAAATGGAACGAGAAAATAAATCATGCTACATTGTAGTCGTTAATCGATGCTTATGCCATGCCATGTCGTGCGAATGCACCTCTACTGGTATACGAATGATGCGGAATATTAGATTGAATGTGGCCGCTGCAGCAGCAAATGTGACGGAGAACTGCCGGGGGTGAGTCCGACGAAGATAGACAAAAAATAGAGGGTGCGTACCTTTAAAATCTACTTGTGAATCCGAGAAGAAAAAAAGATAAACACGTACCGAAATAAATGAAATCAAAATAATAGAGGCTAAAAGGCGTGTGTTGTTGAGTCGATGCGCACGTGGAAAATCAGGAAGGAGGGAAAACAGGCTAGGCGGCATTAACTCTGAGGTCTGAGTAGACAAAGCTGGGGTTGCCAGCTGCCCTTCGACACGTGATGCAGCGCAACGAGGCAGACCTGGTCAAGCTGGATGCCATTTGGCCCGACATTCCACTCTGCGTAATCTGGGTCATATTGCTTGTCACGGTATTTCTAACGGGAGGGTGTCAACACTGCACTGACTCATACAGATATGGGAAACCAGTTATGACTAACCTCGAACAGGTCCCGAACGGCTGTTGCAACCGCCTCTGCAAGTTTCACACGTGTGATGGGACCGCGCGATTTTTTCCAGTCCATGGCAGCAATAGTCTTGGACCAAGACCTATACCCGGGCCACTAGAATTTCGACGAGGTTAAAGTTCAACAACAAAGGAATCCACCGAACAGATCCAACAAGCTCACCTGAATACGCAGACTAAACGTCTTCTTCCCTTCCTGACTGAAAGTCTCTGTGCGATTTCGCATACGAGCAAAGCTGTCCGATTTATTGATGATATCAATAATTGGTATCCCAATCTGATCGGGGTTCTCCAAATCGAAGGTGATGGAGGAATGCTGCTCAGCTGTATTATATGAGGAGATGGTGCTGGTGGTATATCGCTCTTGAGGAATCAACGGACCCCGCCCATACACGTGCGAATTACTGCTACGCCTGGGAGACTCCGAAGAGATGGAATGCACATCCTGTGCACCGTCGTGGCGGGGCATCACTCTCCGTGCTGTCTGCTTCTGTGTCAGCTGTACTGTGGCACATGAACTAGCATACAGCACTAACAGTGTGCTCGCCGGCGACAGGCGACGGCAGCAATCGCTTTCTCTCGGGTGAACTCGGCGGTAGATGGCTTGGGCCAGGGGGAGAAATCTGATTGGAGGGAGCCACCACAGGAAATGGATGGCTGTGCTGTCCAACGTCAGCATCGGTCCTCGCTGTGTTAACCCCATCCAGCGTCAAGCTCTCAGGGGCGAGGCGCGCAGCTCTGGTGTCGGTCCGGTACACAGGCGTGTCATGGCTCGGCGAGGGGAACTGTGTTGATGACAAATAGGAATAGACATGTGCGAAGGAGTCCTGGGATGTTTGAGGGTTGTGGATGCCTTGTGCAAGATGCTGGTGTGCATCGGGTATAAGGGGTTGCGTGGCGTAGTGAACTGAATTGTAGGGAGTGTGACCACTCTGATGCTGAGAGTGTGAGTGTCCGTGATAGATTTCAGGGAAAGGATAAAGCAAGTTGACCAAAGAAGGATAAAGAACGTTGTCCTAAACATCAAAGGGAGTCGTCAAGGGAGTGTGGCACCAAGGGGAGGAACAGCCCACATTAGTGTACGTAGCATGCATGGCGTCGGTCCCAGCTCCAGGGTTTTGTGACGAGGTGCTCGGTAAAGAGTAGCTGGGACCAGGGTAATTCATATCCTATGCAGGTTGGAGAGAAGGTTGAGTTGCAGGGCCATCAAAACTACAGTACTAACACACCTCCACATCGTGAGCCCTTAACAAGTTTCCGACCTGGTCATCCGAGGATTGATGAGTTTGAGCATAACCGCTTTGACCGCCAATCGCGGCGGTCTGCGACCAGGATTGCTCGGTTGAAAAGTGCTGCCCTACAACAGGGGGATCCAAGCCACTGTCATCGTCACAAATCGGATTCGAGCCGGAGTAATGATACGGGCTGGACGAGGTCAACGCCGTGTTACCCAACGCACAATGAGAACTTACTCTTGATGGGAGGACATGAATGGTGATACTGAACAGGGGGGAACATGCGGCAGCAAACCCATCGAGGGTTTTAAATAATCGGGCCGTGCGGAGGACGCTTTGGCCAACGAGAGAAATGATGAAATGAGCAGATCGAGTCCAATTCAGTATGATATACTTTCCAGTGTATCACGGCAACATGCATGACACGACTTGGCGCGGAGTCTTATTTATGGAGCGATGAACTGGTGCAGGGGCCACGATGGCGCGGGGGTTCGCGAACAGTGCACAACGAGGCTGTGGTCCTCCACCGCCGACGCGGGGAATCGGTGGCCTGTTGGAGCTCCAATACGATGGCTCGTTTGTCGAGGCACCGAACGAAACCCATGGCCTCACAGGCAGAGCGGAGGAGGCGCAGAATGCCGTCCGGTGGCCCAAGCAGCTACACCGCTTCAGCAGCACAGCAATCGGGGGACCGGCGCTAACGAGGGAAGATGTCGTCATAGCTGAAAGGTCGCCCCCGCATAGCTCTCGTAGCGCATGTGTGCGTGGAGCCCACAAGATGAGCCATACCGAGCAAGGTCGATGTGAAATGCCCCGGGCCAGGGAACGAACGGAGAGATTCGCGTTTGAGCAAGTGCTGTAGACAGACAAGGCATACCATTTCCAGACAACGTCCATTTTAGTACTGAAATTGGTTGGCAGTTAAATCGCGTTCCGATTTTGTTTATATGGTCGCGCAGACCCGGTATGATAGACAAAGCGGGGACTGCTGTATCGACCACATCCGTAAGACGATGCGGTCTAAGGAAAGCTGGGGCGGGGGTGCAGTACGCGCCACTGCAGCATATTTGGGTGTGTCGTTATCTGCGAGAAATATTTCTTTCAGTATCTCAGTGTAAAAGAGCCATGGGGATCGCTATGGTTTCGATTTCGTGAGAGGACGGCCAAATCGCAATTGCGCGGTGTTGAAGTTCTTGATCATTCATGGGAGTTGCTTACGTAGGATGCTCCCGTCCCACACTGAGCAGAGAACTTGAGTGGTGCTTCGGGACGGTCACCGTCGCCGTGAAACAAATAAGAATGGGCACACAACACACCCGTCTCTTACAGCAATGGTATAATTTTTCTTTCCCCTTGAATTTGGCCATTTCACGCAGCTCTTTATCCTCACTAATTGAATGCCCTGGCGTCCACTCCTGGCCCAGACCCCAACTCAGTGTTCCAAGCACCCGAGCCCTAAGACCTAGGTATGGTCTGGTGAATCCATGGCTTTCGCTACCTTTGGACCACATTCTCAGTGCCGGCTTCTCAGGCACCCTCGGACAGGTACGTTCCGCCGCCTTCCGTGCGAGCCTTCTCATCACTGTAATTCTGGCCAGGCTGCGGACCCTATAATGTCCACAGCAAGCAGCGTCGGGAACTCGACTGTCGATGATTCACTCGCCCTGGCCCCACATTCAGGTAAAGTGTCTCATCCCTCAGTCAGCTAAAATCCCTTCGGGACACCTATATCCGTTCAGCGGTGAATAACTTCGTATCGAGACACTACTGATCATTTGACACTTGATGGATGTACTGTACCTACCGTACTTACCCACGCCTCTGCTGTCCTTGTATTTGGACTTTCCCCGTTGCCCTCGCGACTTTTCGTTTGCTTTTTTCCTTCTTTTTTTTCGCATTTCTATTGACTGCGCCCCCTTACTGCGCACGCAGCCAACCCTGCCTCCTTGCACGACAATGAACCGTCGCTTCCGCGTTGACCGACAATTGCTGTGTCTCATCCCCCCGACTCACCCGACGTCTGTCAGCAAGATCACCGATTACGGCAGAGGGCAACTAGGAGCTCGCCGCCACTCGAGGCGGTGTGTATGCCAAGGATTGCCTCCGCTCCCATGCGCCACTTGGAAAGAGGTGGCATCTTGACATCTTGCTCACGGCACTGGAGAAATCACATGGCTTATCTCCTTGGCAAACATGGTTACTAAGTATAACTGTAAGTCGCCAGTGGCACCAAGCCACTCCATTAATTTACCCGAGTTTAACATCATAGATATGAGGAAATGGGATTGAGCCTTCCCTTGCATACAATATCATACGCTCATCGTTATCTCCAATGATCCGACCAGGCCAGTCTCCTACTTGAGCTTGAGCTCCCTCAACTTCGGGATGATGTCAGCCATAGGTCTCTCATGCCATCCAGCGCCTTCGTAGCACTGCATCTTGACCATGACACCTGAAGACCCAGGCCTACTTCGAGTGACAGTAGCTTCGTCTTCCTCCGGTTCTCGGATGTCAGCCAACTGAACGGGCTTCATTCTCTTCGCCGAACGAACACGGTTGATGCGAGCGGCAACTTGAATGCTACCACCCTTTGAGGTGTCCTCAGCACTTTTCCTTCTGGTAAACCATCCAAGCGTTTTCAGTCTGTCGCCCTCGTCCGCTGGTGCAGCATTAGATGGCCCAGCCCAGATGGTTGGAGGCTTCCAATTGCCACTAGGGGCCACGAAAGTGAGGTCCGTGTCATCTGATGTTTCAGAGACAAGGGTTGTCTGAGTGTTCGTCCGCGTCAATGTACGCTGGTCAGTAGCGGGCTGGTTGTTGTCCCCAGTTGATGTTTCGGGAGTCGGCACGTCTAAACTCCGTCGCGACGGACAGGACGCCGTTTGTGACACTGATGTTTGCCCAGAAGATTCGCAGTGTGAAGTGGACTGTCGGTCGAGTACTGTTGGATCCGGAGGGGGTGCGTCGTTCACAGAACGATTCCGTACATGTTTGATGCGTTTCAGCGGTGGAGGTGGTTTGGCCCGTGGAAGGTATGAGTCGCTGTCGGTCCAGATCGTTTTGGGCCCCGTATAATTTCCCATTGCATTCCCAGACATCACGGATGCCCTCGCCTCCTTACGGACCGACTCATCGTCTTGTTCAACCTGACGTTTCCCTTTGGAACTCGATTTTAACATGACGGGTGGTAGGGGAGATGAAGATCTCGATAGCGCCCGGCGCAAGGTTTTTGGGATGAACAAGGTGGATTGACGGGGCGGTTCCTCCGACGTAGATTGGACGGAGGATTTCCAGCCACGGGAGACACGGATGTCTTGCGACGTCAACTCTATGATGGGCGACGGTGTCTGCACAACTTCCTGGACAGTGAGCGACCGTTTTCCATGAATGGGATACGTGTTTCTAACCTGGATGTAGTCGCTTCTCCGGTTTCACAAAGACGTCGTTGGACGATAGAGGGGACTCTTGAATCAATGAAAGGAGTCGGTCGAACTTTTGCATGGCTACGCTCGTATCCAGGTTATATCCTTTCAGCTGCGATTCCAGATGGGGGGATGAAACAGGTGACGGGACGACAAAATAAGTACGGCAAGACAACCCCCCCAGGAACTCAGAGTCGGTGTCCTGTGGAATTGAACGACCACTCAGCGTCGGGTCGGGCGTTAAGTGGTGGTCAGAGCACGCCAGAGTCGCCTACGAGGTAGTGGCAAGAAAAGCGAGTTTGGCGCGGGCTGGCAGAATTAAAAAGACAAACAGCACCGCGAAAGGCGGCGTATTGATCACCAAAACTGGCGCTTGATCAGTACTTTCTTCCCGCGGTAATAGTTCGGTAAATATGCAGGATGACTAGATGGTATGATCCATCGGGTTGTCGATGCCACCTGAACCTACGGGCCGGATCCGCAGGGCTTCGTGGTACGAACTGTGATTGGAGGATCATTGGCAAAAAAAGATGATTAAGGGTCGTTCCTTCGTTCCTGCGCTAAAACCAAGCTGCATGCTCGGCTACGCCGCTTATCAGGTGGCGGTGTAGTATGCGACACGGAGGCCTGCCTAGCACTTTGAAACCAGCTGTCCAATGTCACTCACCGAGTTGGACCCGTACGGGGTCAGCCACAAATATCGGCAACCGCATGACTAGGCACTATAAAAACACCACATCTGCACCGTGGTCGCTTCGAGAAATGATGATCGGTCAATGAACTTGAAGCTTGAACTCGTCTTATAGGGATTGTCCTATGAAGAACGTCAGCGGTGTTCGTGTTCCAAGAACACGTTATGAGAACGCGCCCGGAGGGCGCGTTGGTTACGGGCTGGCTCTTTGGGTCCCTAATTTTGCAAACTCGCCGCCATCCCCCTCGAGGCACATCATGAATGGCGAGATCCTTTCTAATTTTGGAAATATACGGAGAGGTGGAAGGGCCTAGTATCCAATCGGACGACGAGACAATCTAAATAAGCGAACGACACGACCTGACAACGCACCCACCCTCATTACAGTTGAAACAGCTGTTTCGTAGTTTTGTTACGCAACACTTGAGAGCAACCAGGCGTGTAATGAAGCTACCCTGAGTTATCACCATGCTTTCTCGAGCCACATGACGCGCGTCTTGGTGATTGATAGCACACGCATCAGAGCGACATCGTTGTACGCACACACCCAATCTTGTCAGAACTGTAGTTAGGAAATAAGAATGCACCGTGTCATGTCATTTCAGCACGTTTACCTTTTACAGAACGACTGCCTCGTGGCTACATGCGGTGGCGGACGCCAGCAGCGACAGTCCTGACACTAGAGCTACGTGGTGCAGCGACACATATTCAGTTGTGTAAGACCCCAAAGGACAACCCCATGCTGGATGACTGCGGCGTAGGAGACAGGGTGCACACTCCGGAGAGGCCCTTTGACAGTACTCCAACAACTCAAGCTTACGAGGTCCAGACTGATGACAGGAATAACTATGTGAATGTGTATACAATTAAATCAAGCATGGGGTTCAAGAAATAGCAGCAGATAAAAAAAGGATGCATCTTAGATGCAATCAGGACACGTATCATCGAAATCCTGTCTCACAGACGTCGCATGATAAACGAGCCCGAAAGAAACACGATGAGCATCGTGGCCATCATCCCAACCGTCGCGGGGTGAGAAACGTATTGTGAGATCGCACCGGAACACCCCACACAGGACGACCCTGTCATCGAACATTAAATCATTACTGCACACTCGGACCAAGGTACACATACCACTGGCAATGGGCGTATACCCCTGTGGGGTGTAAAGCGCAAAATGCACGGCACTGTTTGGCGTAAGGAAGCCAGGCGCGGGTTGTGCACTAGGGCCCTGATCTCCCCAAATTTTGAGGTTGTACTCGGCTTGGGCCAATGGGAGTTGCGGGTGCGACGTCTGATATGCATAGGTGTCCCAGACGACACTCGTTGCCGTACCGGGTATGATCCCGTCAGTCGGTCCTACAGGATAGGTATTTCCATTTTCACAAACGGCCGACAAAGTGAGATGTGTCGGGGTGGCTATGACGTTACTGAAGTTCCACGCAAAGGTGATGGGTTCATCTTGTGCAATCTTGTAATACGGCGTCGACTGCTGGGGCGGCTGAGTCACGGTAATGAGACCTGGAGGCGCACCCTGGGGAATGGTGGGCATCGGGGCTGCAGTCAGGGATTGTGATCCAGTCTGTGATGCTGTTTGCGAACCCGTCTGTGATGCCTGAGATTGCGTGACTGTCTGGCCAGATTGCAGAGCACTCTGAGTTTGCGACTGGGATTGGGTTGTACTCTGTCCATTATTTTGACGTTTTTCTATCATAGCTATGCGTTCTGCAGCTGCGGGAGAAATGGTCAGGTGAAGGAGTGGAGGGAAAGGAGCGGAATGGCTGGTGCAAAGAGCGGCCAGCAGGCACCATTCAATTGTCTCGTCGTAGCTTGGCTGGACGCTATTTCCTTTTCCGGTTTACGTACTAGAGTTGCAACGCTACCAACGCCGAGTCAAGACTCCACGACCAGATCGTGTCTGGTCGACAGTCCTTACGCAACTCAAGGACACGTTGCGTGTCTAGTAAGTACTAGACTAGTGCGTGGACTGACCACACCGCTGTGACGACCACCATTTGACGTGACGAGTCGTGTGCATTGCAATTGAAGCGCAGTACTAGACCATCTCCTGGTGTCACCCTGCGTACAGTGGCCACACTCCCTTGCACCTCTCACCATGTTCGAGGAAAGCGCGCCTCCCTCCCCGAATCAAGCTCTGGTGGCGTTGGCACCCCTGGAACCCGAATGGCAGCCCATCCTCCACGCCTCGAATCAAGTCGTCTTGTACAACCCGACATCTCACGCCCTGACGATTCACAAGTCCCCCACCGTGCACGTGCCTGACCGACCGAATTCACCTTGTCCGTTCTGTCGCCGACCGCTTCCGCCTGGATTTGGACACGATTCGGAGGACGAGGAGGACATGCGCCACGAAGGCGGTTCGCCAAATCGTGCATCCAACTATTTTCAGCTGTTGGCGATCTCGAACGAAAACTCTCGACCATCGAATCCACCACCGCTGGGCAATGGGGACAGAGCATCTACCTTTCCGCGTGAGGCCATGGCAGAGGGATACTTCAAGGCATTCTTCCAGGAGGAATATCGATTAGGAATGGGTGCAAATGGAAGCGTTTTTCTGTGTCAGGTTTGCACGAAGTCCACTCGTCTCTACCCGAGTACGACTAAGTTGCGATGGTTGTAGCACGTATTGGATGGGAATCCATTGGGTGCGCACAAAAAGTCTATTGCATCCCAAGGGCTTTATCAACACCTTCCCTCATTTAGGACACTTTGCCGTGAAGAAGATCGCCGTGGGAGAATCACACTCGTATCTTCTCGGCATCTTGCGCGAGGTTCGTCAGCCGTTTCAACGGACATTACTGAATCTCAATAGCATGTAGATTCGGTTACTGGAAACGCTTCGTCATAAAAACATCATTACTTATCATCACGCCTGGCTGGAAACATGTCAATTCTCTGCGTTTGGCCCCAAAGTGCCTACCTTACAGTTAAGTTGACTGGAATGGTCCTTTCGAGATTAACCTGACAAATTTTCAGTGTTTTGATGCAATGGGCAGAAGGGGGGAGGTATGTTAACCTTTGAATCTGGTCTGTCGCCATGCTTAGATGTCGGGATCGGTAGTCTGGATGACCTGATCGATGTCCGGTTAGGGCGACCCACTAGGCTACCTCACATGCGGTCATCTACGTCCTCGCCTGAATCTCCCGCTGACACACAATCACCCTCGGCACGTATACGAGCTTTTCGTGAAATGAAGCGTGCACCGCCAGAGGAACGCGAACGCCTGCGTCGGGAAATGGCAGAGGGCTCCGGCGTCCGCATAGCTGGACGACCGAGCTTGAAAGCCGTCCACTTGTTCAGCGCGGAAGAAGTCAAGAGTCTATTCTCTGATGTGGTCGAGGGTCTTGCATTTTTGGTTCGTCATTGAGTTGCACACTACTGTGAAGATGACATCTCGTTCGATAGCACGATAGATCGATTTTGCACCTCGACTTGAAACCAGGGAACGTGCTACTAACGTGGGACGAAGGCAAACTTATGCAAGCACCCTGCCATTTCGCACTCTGTTTGTGATGACACCCGCGCTTTATATAGACCCCGTGCGATGCTGGCAGATTTTGGTACGTCTCGCGATATGATCCACTCCTCTGGATCGCGTTCTGGAAATACCGGAACGTAAGTGGTTCGTCATACCGTAGTGACTACTTATACTTTACTCCTGCTTTACCAGACTGGAATATGCTTCGCCGGAGTCTCTACCTTCACCCCAGACTGGACTTCTTCAAGAGGTTGATTCAAAGTCTGACATGTGGTCGTTGGGAATGATCCTCCACAAGATGATTTTCTTCCGATTACCATACCGTTATGCCACGGAAGGTGAGGCAAGTGCTGGGGATGAAGTGGACAAGATGAACATGTTGGAGCAGGAAATTTTGAATTATGAAGGGTAAGTGAATGTGGCCTCTTGTCATGAGCATGAACGACGATGATCTCAGTTTTCGGACCACACCCTCGTTGGTGGCTGCATTTGAGAGTCGACACTTACCGCGGGCATTCCTCATCTTATTGGAGGGCCTTTTGAGCGTCAATCCCTCGGTGCGTCCGACATGCGAACGGATCGTGAGCGCGATGCGAGAGGGCAAGGTACGTATACAGGAACTCGTATCAAGAATTGTGTGACCCGAGCTTGGTCAACGTTTCAGTTCGATGCTGTGATATCAACTCCCAGTGCATCGTTGAGATCACTGATTCCCGTTCGACGGTCGACCGACGAAAGTCGTCGGGAACTGAGCCCGGGTAGCCCGCGTGCACTACCACCCGTCCCTACCCCTGATTCACGCCACCACGAGGTAGCCGTTCAATGGAATGGGGATCCTAGGTCAGTTCCGCCGAATGAAGGGGATGAAAAACATCGGGACCGTCTTCCTTCACCGTTATCCGAGGACGACAGTAGAGGACTCTTTGAACGATGTTTTGCAGACATCGGTCATGTACTGGGGATACGTGCCACGCAAGAGACATTTGTGAGGAGTGCAAAAGCATGCATACTGGCAGCCAAGGTAGAGTCCCACTGATTTCGACCTGGTCGACTTGATCGCATATCTATACACACGCAGGCGGTCTCGGTCGCGACTTGTTGGGATCACTTGCAACGCCGACCTGCTGTGTTGGCGGCATTGATGATCGCCGCGATGACGGACACACTTTCGGGGCAGATGCATGTTTCATTGGTGCTGGGGATGTTGCATGTGGCGACGATGTGGATCGTTGGTTGCGGAGATGGTCGACATGTATGATTGTATGCTCCGAATACCGTGCCTGTACTTTTGAAGCCTGACTTGTTCTGCGCCGCTGGACAACCTTCCGACGTAGTCAAATACTGCATACGACGAAGGTGGCGAATATTCTATGATCATGAATTGCTTAGTCAGCAGAAGGTAGGCGTTGAAGTTCCTCTAGATCGGAGATTAAGACACCGCTCATTCCGGCATAGACTGTGTTCTGTTCGCGTCCTGGCGTGCGGATAGCGATGACCTGAAGCGAATTTGGAACCATTTTCGTTTACGTGCAACAGAAATACCTCATTGACTCAAGTGCGTGTAACACGTTGGAGTCGACCTCCTTGAACGAGGTTGTGCTCACCACCTCTTGTCGCGTTTGGTATGTGGTGATGGTCATGATATTTACATCAATTGTCACGCTGTGCGCACGATTTATAGCTCGTCCGATTAGTGTCCGAGTACCGTAAGTTTCATTTCCTCCTTTTGCCCACAGATTTTGTTTTTCTAATCTCGTCCTCGAGTTTCCCCAGACAACATGATGGGGTGTCTATATTCGCCTTGACGGTCCGGAAAAATATATGGCTTGTCGTGATACAACGTGAATCACTGCGGACCGCGTCTAGATCCAACTGCCGTCAGGTGTTTGTTTGTTTGATCCACGAAGGGTATAAAATGAGCCGAAATCCAGTGATGGGGCTCAGAAATCCTCAGACCACTTCACCGCCTATCCTGCACTATGTCCAACTCTGTATGTATCTGCTGACGTGGAACATTCACACTTTCATGATACTTTTAGTACATTGTCAACGAGCAAGCTACGGAGGAGAGTCCCTATGTATGTCTTTGCTTATGTGGAGAGTCTGCTCAAGTGACGTCCGTCTCAGTGGTATCCTGACTTTGAATGGTTTGCGGATGCCTCTGCCATTCTCGGAGAGCAAGCAATCGAGGGACCCGTTGGCGATTTCTGACCCTTGGGCTGTATGTTTCTACTGCATCGTATGTTTACTCTGATGACACTGGTCTTAGGAATAACTTCATTTTACCGACTGGCGCAATGTTGTCTCTATGAAGTGTAGTTGTGTCGTCTCTATAATTGCAATCAAACTTGGTCCCTGGTGTGCGTGCAGCCCGGGCCTGACAAATCAGCACGGTCGTTCTTCGTGATGTCCAAATGTCTGACGTGCAAGGCTGGAAGGTGATTCGTATTGCCTCCTTTGGCATTCTATCTGGCGCTCGGGAGCGACCTTCGTTTGTACCGTACATGCGTAGTGAGATTGATAGAACGTGCTATGGCTAAAGCAGAACCGAGGACTCGTCCGAAAATTCCTACGCGACTTTCTCAGTACGTCGTTGCGTCATGTACCCCAGGTGGATTTCCGGAACGGCTTTGATACAGTGCGACCGCGGTTCTTTGTCTGGACGGGGTCGACGCCATATGGTACCCACACGGATCAAGGTATTGTGTACAAAGATTTGTAGCTTGAATCACATGCACAGAGAGATATTAGCTGGGTGCACCTGCGTCCGAGACCTGAACGATGGTCGTCTTCTCAAGGATCCTCCGCCAGTCCATCCACGGCGACCGTCTTTCCAGACGGCCTCTCCTTCTCCTCCTCGCCTCCATCCTCGTGTTCCGTTCTGCATTTCTTCCCTCCAACACCGCCAGCTCCGATATCGCTTATCCCGTTCACTCACAGCCGGACCTTGCTTCCGACGCCCGCTTCTTCCCCCTCCATCCACCACAGCGCAATGGAAAGTCCAAACTCTCCCTCTCGTTCTGGCAGCAGTTCAGATCCCTCTTACGGATCATCATCCCGTCCATTCGCTCGCGCGAGGCTCTCTTACTCCTCGCTCACTCCTGCTTTCTCGTCCTCCGCACCGTCCTCAGCGTGGCAGTAGCAAAACTTGACGGTCGCATCGTCAGAGACCTTGTCAGTGCAGATGGTTATGGCTTCCTCAGGGGCTTGGCTCTTTGGTTCGCTCTGGCTGTGCCAAGCATCTACACCAACTCCATGGTTCGCAGACAATCTTTCCCTGCAGAGACGCGCGCTGACATGCCCGCCAGATCCGCTACCTGCAGTCGAAACTCTCCCTCCGCTTTAGGGGTCGCCTTACTCGGTACATCCACGACCTCTACCTCTCGTCCGCACCTTACCTCCGTTATTACCGCGTCCCTCTTCAGGGAATAGACCAGTATATCACAGCCGATGTCGAGTCTTGGTCAGAAAGCGTCGCTGGCATATAGTATGTTTGCAGTCCTTGCCGACACATCGTGCTGGCATTCACACACGAGCGTACAGCGGAAATTTAATGAAACCCTCTCTTGACCTGTTGCTCTTTACTTCACAGCTTTCACGCTCTCTCGGGTTCAGGGGCACTTTTTTGCTGTTTGGAAACTACTATCTTACGATCAAGGTATGTCGACACCCTCAGTCCTCGCAAATATAGATTTCCAACTTTTTTTTGTAAAGATTCTGCAAGCAGTGACGCCTGCTTTTGGTCGTCTTGCTGCCATCGAGGCTCGTCTAGAGGGCGATTACCGGGCCGGCATCGGTCGTGTGGGAAGAGAGAGCGAAGAAATCGCGCAAGTACCCGTTTCTGATGCATATAGTCACGCCTGAACCAAATACTTGCAGTTTTTATAATGGAGGACCCCTCGAGCATGACATTCTCACCCGTGCTTACCTACGTCTCATAAAACACGTCAACTCCATATACAAGATTCGGATCGCGTACGAATGGACAGAGGATTTCGTGATCAAGTATCTGTGGAGTGCCGCTGGGTACGGGCTTATCGCCGTGCCGTTGTTGATTACGCGCAAGCGCGGCGAGGGTAGAGATCAGGCCGCCAATGACAGCGTCATTGCAGATCGGACGGAGAGTAAGCCGCCCCGATCTTGAATTCTTACACTCCCGCTGACCCGTCTGATCTAAGCATATATATCTAACCGTAGACTCCTCCTTTCGCTTGCAGATGCTGGGGGGCGCCTCATGTATGCATATAAAGATTTAGTCGAGGTCGCAGGTCTAACTGGGAGGTACGTCGGGTCGGTAGACCCGTGACCTCCGTGAACTGAAATCACCCCGTAGGTTATATACCCTTCTATCGACTCTACATAGTCTCACCGCGCTCCCGTCGGCTCTTCCGGGCGACGGTGAAACCTTTGAGCTACGGGATGTAGATGTCTGCATCCCTTCTCTCGTACTTTCTTCATCTAGTTCCAACGACTCGTCCAAGGAGGTTTCCCCGTCCTTTGATGAGGACGTGGAGCCTCTCGACCATCTCTCTGGATCTGGAACGACCCTCGTCCGAGCGCTGAGTCTCACCCTTCACCCTGGCATGCACCTCATGATCACCGGCTCCAACGGCGTAGGAAAGACTGCCGTCGCACGCGTCCTGGCGGGTCTCTGGGCGCCAGGTGGTGCCGGTGCACGCGTCACTCGCCCCAAACCTAATGTCGATGCTACGAACGGGCGTCCGAGACCAGGGGTATTTGTTGTTCCACAGCGTGCGTACATGGTGACGGGCTCGTTGCTGGAGCAGGTAATTTATCCACAGACATTGGGCGGGTTCTACGGCCTTCATGGGGGGGACGCTGAGGAAGGGTTCAAGGAGTTGCAGGAAATATTGGAAGCGGCTCATCTGGGGTATCTCGTCGAGCGAGAGGGCGGGTGGGGGACGGTCAAGGAGTGGAGAGACGTATTAAGTGGAGGAGAGAAGCAACGCGTATGTCGTTTATTCATCACGCACGTGTTTTTTTCTGACTTCTACTTTGTCCCTTGTTAGATGGCCCTTTCGCGCGTGTTTTACCACCGGCCGAAGTTTGCTATCTTGGATGGTAGGTGCCTTTGAGAGCGGCTCTCGCTTGCTCACGTTGTGTTTGGGGTAGAATGTACCAGTGCTGTATCGAGCGACGTCGAAGGCCAAATGTACGAGCACGCCAAATCGCTCGGCATTTCGCTCATCACGATCTCTCTGAGGTGCGCGGGTCTCCTTTTGTTGCTGATCTCGTCAATCTTAACGGACGACTGTCATGTATAGGCCCTCCTTGACAAAGTACCATACACACTTGCTTACCCTTGTTGGGGATGGCACGGGCCGATGGACATTCACCTCTATAGCCAGCTCTCCCTCGGGGTCGGCCGCAGACGTCAAACCTACTCTGTCAGGGTCAGACGCGTCTACGATGACTCTGAGTGGGAGTGGAGGACCCGCCGCCGATGATCTTATCTGTGTGTTGGAAGAGATCAGAACGTTGGAGAGACAGTTGGAGGAGGTCAAGGTGTGGGAGGCGAGGGTGAGGGAGTTGGATGAGGCGCTGCAGGTTCGGGAATGCGATTCGAGTCAGGAACGGTGACGCCAACGATAGGATGGGGGCCGGTGACGACGGATTTGCGATTGCATGTTAGTGACAGTGATGGTGCGTAGTCGTCGAGCCTGGATTTGCGCAATTATATCAGTGTACGGTCGTCATGTAACGTCTTACCGTGTCCGTTATTTCAGGGAGGCCTGCCCAGCAGCCACTGGCAAGATAGTGCCTAGGTAGCTCAAGACAAGAAAATAATTGAATAAAGACAAATGAATTTGGAAAGTAGATCTAGCTTTCGTCTCCGAGACGCCTTCATCAGTTCCATCACCCTACACCACCACCTCTGCAGTCCCCTAACCCGAACGAGTTGAATGCGTCCGTCCTAACGATATGCTGGTCGACCAACAACTTGGAGCACCGTGCAAGTTACCTGCAAATAGAATACATCAGACCGAGTAAAACACCGTGTTATCTCGTCAATCGACGCAAAGCAGAGGCCAGCCAAACATTCGTCCGCGAGAACCGTCATCCGTGAAGCGCATGTATGTACATACATACCGATTTGTGTGCAGACTTGTCTCATTCACTGGGCTGTTCCGGGTCGAATCCCACTTCCTCGACAAGTCTGTCCCAATCAGGCTGCGTCCACATACCTCCTCGAGTCAAGGGATTCGTGAAGTCAGAGCTGGTAGGTGCAGTTCGTCAACACGATACAGTGAATCGAAATAAGCATCGCTACATACCGGACATGATCGAGCCCATTGATGGCAGCGTGGGTGACATGGGTAGTTGAGCCCTCCGCGGAGCCACTGTTGACAGATGTCGACGACTCGGCCACGGGTCCAGACCACGATGCAAGCATGTCACGGAGGGGTCGGGAAGGCGGGTGGTAGCTCAAAAAGTGTCGAATAATCGCGACGAGGGTCTCCGCCGCAGGTCGCTCCTCTGTCGGTGACCAACAATTCTGAATCAGGTTCCAATGCAAGTCGTCTATCTCTCGTGACGCTGGTCGGTCCGGTTTGTAGCCCTTGGCCAAGCGTAAAATTACCGCTGCATCTTCCCGGACTTCCGACCACGGTTGTTTGCCAGACAATACCTGCGAGAATGTCAAAACGAACCCCGCCCCATATCCGGTTGGACCTGCCTGTAGACAGACGCATCCAAAAGAGTATATATCGCTCTTGGTCGTCCGAGTAGACGTCTCTTCTGGATCGATTTGCTCTGGTGCAATCCAGCGCAACGCGCCTGGTCTTACCGTGGACCTTTGGAGATAAGCCAATGCCTCTGGAATATTTCCCACCAATGAAGCGTAGCCAAAATCAGCTAAACGAGCGGTGCAGTGTGCATCGAGAAGCACGTTGTTCTGTCTTATGTTCAGGAAACCACAACACTGATGTTCTATCCTGACGTACACAGTTCAGGTCACCATGGACAACGGGGATAGAATGCACTGTGATGTGTTATTCTCTTCGACCTGAGAAATGATAATAGTAACCCACAGTAGTGCAGCCCATTAGCTATATCCAGTAACTATCGTTTCAGGTTAGAAGACGTGAAATAGACACAAGAGGGCGGACGCACAAACTGGAGTCGGTGTACTACACCCATACTTTTGTCATGTTTCGCCAAGAACTTGTGAAGAGATTCATTGGGCATCCACAACGATACCAACGACATTGTACCGTCCATCCCAAACCCATACGCAATACCTAGGAAAGGAACGATATTGTCATGCTTTAATCTCCTCCAGATTCCAAGTTCTCGACGAAGCATCTACGACATGGCTTGGATCATACATTTAATTGTGTATAAAGGTAGTCACCTTGACAGACCTGTTGCTAGTATCTCCTTCAATTGTGAAATTGAACCGGAATGCCTTCACCGCGACCTGAAAGAGGGTGAGAGAAATGTAACGATGAGCTGCACACCACGTCCAAACCTCAGTTGGTACCGAGCCGCCAAAGTAATGACATCTATAGACGTCACCAAAACTTCCTCCGGCCGAATACTGATTCTTGATTCTAACGAGATGAGGTGTTAGATCCGGGGGAGGTTGAAGCTCGCTGTGAACAGAATTCAGTTTGGAACCAGAAACAACATCGGGTAATCGTAGTACAGTGTGGCGGAGCGACATACTTGGGGGTGGAGGAAACAGGTGCGATCCCAATGGGTGAGTGCTGCTGATTATGCTGAGCGTTCTGTTTGGGAGGGGCCAAAGCGTGAGATAAGTGGATGCGAAGGGGTGGACGGACCTGTAGACGCAATGTTTCGAGTTGCATTAACTGCATCTGCTGGTACGCGTGAAGCTGGGCATCAGCAGAAGGTACCTGCTGTTGAGGAGTACGAGGATGCGCGAGGCCGAACGTGACACTGTTTGGGCCCAAGGGCCTATCTGGAGCGACCTGCGGGTGCACGAGTGTACTGTTTGTAGGGGCGATGGGTGCAGTAGAGGATGTGTGGGCAGAGGGGTGGTTGATGTGCAAGTTGTTTGAGGGGGGGTCGGCCTGATCCGCGCTGTCTTCCGGGAAGAGATAGACGGGAGCGCTGGAACGCATGCGGAAACCGCTGAGAGAGGTGCGATGGGTGGTGGCCATTGGATTCAAGGACACTGGATGCAGTGCACGTAAATGGTGTGAGCGTCCGCATTATGCCCCTTCTTCCTCTCAGTCTGGTGGCCAGCTTCATATTGTTGGAATGTTTGGCTACAATTCAAACCCGCGAGTCAGCGTATTTGCAAGGGTACGCCAAGTTGTAAGCGAATCCATTGCAAGTTCGGCCATATCGCCAGTCCCTATTTCTAACCGTCAACTTTTGCACCGCAATGCGGGGTAACTGGGGTGGTCCGAGCGTGTCAAACGTGGCTCATGCTATGATATTGGCAACGTATAAATGGCAGAGATATCCAGGGCGCAATACAGTCCTCCCTCGTGCTCGCATAAATGGCGGAACTCGACTCTCCTGCAGGAGAGCTTCCTTACATTCCGGACAACCTGACCCTCGCACAGTTCATTCTAGATTCTCAGCACCCCTCCAGACCTATTCTTAACCATGATATACCCTGGGTCATAGAAGATCACACGGGGAGGACGTTGGGTCACGAAGAGGTAAGGCCACTCTTTGGCATGGACGTCCAGGGCCATGCCATAACTTTATTCACCATCCGTCCACTCAGATACGTGCACGAGTTTTCGGCTTAGCCAACGGGTTAAGGCAAAGATTCAGCATTAGTATGTGTGTCATCCTCGGTCGTTGGATCAGCGCTGAATCCCCGCCTAGAGGAAGATGACGTTGGTCAGTATGGCATATAGTTTTACACTGTTGACAATTGCGCTGAGCATACACAAGTCTTGATATTCAGCCCGAATCATATAGGTATGTCGTTTTCTGTCGTCTCGCCCCAATCGTCACCGATGTGTGGGTAGACTACCTCGTTGCCATCTGGGCAGTTCACAGGCTGGGAGCCACCATATCGTGAGCGTTACTCTGCCTTTACACTCGCCAAAGCTAAGGACAGCAGTTGCGCCAACCCTCTCCTCACTTCCGACGAACTCGCGTATCAGATACAAACGACCAAGGCCTCCGTCGAGATCACTCACCCCGAGTCATTATCTGTAGCCCTTTCTGCCACTCGGGCTACCAAGCTGTCAATGGAACGCGTCATACTGTTCAATCTGGACGGTACTTCTTATCGCGAACAAACCACAGTTCAAAACATCATCGATGAGGGGCTAGCCGATACATCAACCTTCCGGGAACGTGTGCTGTTACCCGGAGAAGGAAAGAAAAAAGTGGCGTTCCTTGCTTTCTCCAGTGGGACGACGGGCAGGCCAAAGGTCTGGATTCTAGAACATCGCCGCAACGTTTTCTCACTAGCTGGCCTGTACATCAGGCTGTCGTGATACCCCATCACGCGCTAATTGCCAACATCATCCAGCTTGCCACCCACCACAAGGTAAATGATACCAGTTGGAAAGACCAACGATTCAGACCAGGCGACATATCCTTTGCTGGTAGGAGTTTCATGTTGTAGATCTTGCATTGTAGTGACAAAGCTGTCTACAGCCATTCCACTATACCGTATGTAGTACTTTCTACACCAAGCCCGCTTGATTACAATGTACTCCACTAGACCTATATGGCCTAGTCTTTATTGTAGGACCCAATCAGCTGCTTGGGAGGTAACTGACCTGTATCGTTACTAGGCCCACCTCGGCCTCTTTTGCGGCGTTCGTAAATCATGGTCATCTAGAGCTTACATAGACTGACGAGAGATGCAGATGTCTATTGTCCTCGCTACCAAGTTCAATTTTCTAGCTTTCTTGAAAAGCATCGTCAGACACCGTATCACACATCTTGCGTGAGTTTGTGGTTTCATTTCATACTAGGTTACACTTGACCTATGATAGGATCGTCCCCCCTCAAGCTGTGCTGCTCTGTAAAGTAGGCGCTCAGCTGCACGCGTATACTTCTTCGATTCACGCGATGAATAGCATCCAGCTGTCAAAGACTATGACCTTAGTCATGTCCGGCACTTGAACGCCAGTGCTGCTCCAATTTCGAGGGAGTTGATGGTGCGACTAATCGAGATATTCCCGAACGCGGCCATCGGGCAAAGTTATGGTCCGTCCCTCTCTTGAGGATATCGACATACCGCACTCATCCCGACATCCCAGGAATCACGGAAGCTTGTGGCGGCGTCGCTACTTGGTCCCTTGAGAACAAGTGCGATCTAAGCGGCAGTGCCGGTCAGCTTATGCCCGGAGTGACTGCCAGAGTGGAGAGGCCTGATGGAACACTCGCCGAATTTGACGAGCCAGGGGAGCTAGTGGTGCGTACCCCGTCGCTCTCATCGGGGTATGCCGGAAATCCAAAGGCGTGCGTAAATAAACATCTTCTGATTGCTTATAACCTGACGCCCCCGGTGCAGCACACAAGAGACCTTTGTGAACGGGCAAGGAAATCGCATATTTGGTTACCTAAACGGCTGACGACCCTTTAGATGGCTCCGTACGGGCGACGAAGTCAAGATGAACCGCAAAGGGGAGATCTTCGTCCTGGATCGCATCAAGGTCAGACTAGACGCGACGTATACCGGACGATACCTCACCGCGTTCGTCAGGAAATGCTCAAAGTGCGAGGATTCCAGGTTGCGCCGGCGGAATTGGAAGGTTGCATTCTGGACCATCTGGACGTCGCGGACGCTTGCGTCGTAGGCGTGCCCGACGAGTACAGCGGCGAACTTCCGCTCGCCTTTGTTGTATTGCGATCTGACGCCGTCAACCGGGTGCGTGATGACCCCGCCGCAGCGGAAACGATCAAGCGATCGATTGTCAAGGTTGACATGTCATTTCATTCCTCGAGTTTGTTATAGCTGACGCGGTGGTTTCGTTAGCACGTTGCGGACAACAAGGCTGTGTACAAGAGGTTGGCTGGAGGGGTCGAATTTGTGGATGCGATCCCGAGGAACCCGAGTGGAAAGCTGCTGAGGCGTGTGCTGAGGGACAAGGCTAAGAATCTCAGATTGGGATCGCGGCCGCCTGCAAAACTTTGAACTCTCGTTGTCGTTCATATCTTTGCCACTTGACATCAATGTTTTAGGTTTCAACATGGTAACTATAGTAAACAGTATTCGGCTGGCTAACTACTGGAGTAATCACGTGGCTAAAACCTTGAAGATCAGCGTTCATGCGAGGGGAAATCTCGAATTACAATTTGGGAGAATATACATGGCCCACGGCCTGCGTTCACAGCCCCAACTACACCATCGGCACTACAGCATGTTCTGACTTCATACCCTTCAAGTATCCTAGTGCGCAATGCTCATCAGGCTTCCAATAAACGTCAAGATCTGGCCCAGGGAGAACGGAATCAGCCCATGGACACGAAACAGCGCAAAATGGACACACCAAACGTGGTCGAACGTCCACGATATCTTCTGGCACGAGGAAAATCAACGCGTTCATCTTTCTCGCGATCGAAATCGCCAGTTTAGCTGTCGTGTCGCGCATCAGCACCAGCCCAGTCCGATCCAGCAGATAAGAGGGGAAAAGGAGAAGAGCACCCACCGTTCTGTCGTCGTTCCTCATAGTCTCCGTGCTCCTGCACGTTGATGACGAGCGCTGGATCGACGATCCCAGGTCGAAGCGCATCGAGGAGGTCGAGGATGAAGATGCCCGTCGTGATCGAGGGGTCTTTGAACGACCGAATCCCGCGCGCACCGTGTTTCGCCTTTTGGACGGCCGTGTTTGCCCACTTGAGGATCTCCTGGTCGGTGATAGGTCTCCCGGATCCGGAGAGACCCATGAGCGTCTTGGTGATGTTCAACCGCATGAGTTGCCAGACGAGACCGAGCACGAGCGTCCGGGTCCCGTCGACGATGTCGGCGCCTTGAATGCCCACCAGGTGCATCCCGTTTTGTTTCCCAAGTTCCACCGCGTAATTCGTGTTCTCGACCTGTTTGAACCGGGAGAGCGTGCTCTGATTGGGGGTGATCCCAATGTCCTCTTGTTCCTCACCGCCATCCAAAGACTGCCGGGGCGTCTGGGCGTCGCCCTTGGGTTTCGAGACGCGTCGCCAGATGACGGAGCCGGGAAGGATCTTGTCGAACGCTTGGAGGATGACCAAGCCGTCTTTGAGGTTCTCGAACAGGTTGAACACGCCTGGTTCGACGCCGAGCGAGTTGAGCCAGAGCGTAAAGACGCGGGCTTCGCGTTCGCCTTCCGCGTCGAAATCTTCGACCGCGCCATAGTCTTTGGCCTCTTGTTCGTCGAGTGGAGCAAGACCGGGCCAGGTGTTGAAGAGGTTGGCGACAAAGGCGAGGTTGAGACGGGGGTTCCCGGCGACGAGGGAGGAGGGGGTTAGGTACTTGCGACAGCCGATGGCGGCGGCGTTTTGAAGGACTTGTTCGGCGCGTTGACGGAGATCTCTCGTTTGGAGAGGCGCACGAGAACATTCGTCGGGCTTGAGTTGGTTGAGAAGGATGGTGTAGTTTTCACCGTCGGACACGTCACGGCTAAAGTTGTTTACTCTAAAGGGTCATGGTCAGGACGACTAAAGTTCATTGCAAGAATGTTACCTTCTCTTCCATCCCGCGGCCTTTAGGTGGTAGTTGAACCATCGGAGCAGAATTTGATCGGGGGTCAGACGAAGGAGATCGTCGACGGTCTCTCCTTCCTCACAGAGTCGGTACAACTCGGGATGAAGTTTGATGTCGACCTGTGCAAGGAGACCTCTACGAATAATCTGCCAGATGAGACCAAGGATGAGATGTTCTCTGCCATCCGAGATATCCGACGAGCCGATGTTGACGACGGAACAGCCGATACCCTTGGCGGAAGTGATGACGATGTTGTTGTTCTCTGTGATTTGGAAAGCGTTGAGGGGTTTACGAGCAGTTGGGATGTTGAGAACACGGGTGTCGATCGTGTCTGGGACGGAGTCGTTGAGGAGTTTACAGAGGATCAGGCCGTCACGGCACTCGTCAAAGAGTTGCATCGTGTCTGTCGGAATAGGGAAACGATTGCCGACATCAGGGTCGTTCTCGATGACCTAACATCAAGTGAGCAGGCAGACCAAGAGTGATGGAGGAAGTGCATACGCCGTTGATGTGGTTTGTAAACTCCTTTCGTTCATCCTCGTTGATGGTGTGGCTCACGTTGGCATTTGAGCCCTTGACGGTGACCTTGCCTGCCCTGGTGGGCAAGACGGAGGCTTTGGTCTGTGTTCTTAGCTTGACGTTGAGCTGGGATGGGAAGGATGAGAAGAGGGGCAGATATGGGATGACATCATGAGCACTGGCGTACCTCGACCCAGTCTTCGAGTTCGACCTTTCCGCTGGCGTCGACGGATACGCCCTTGAGAGTCTCGCGGGCCTGATCGTAGGACTCGCCGCTGCTTTGCAATGCATGCAGAACGGCGCTCTTATCTACGCGCCCAGGGGTGTCGGTTGAGATCGCACTGACAAGGTCGGGTTGTTATCGTGAGCGACTTGGCTGCAGTGCGAGACGCACTTGAAGCGATTAATGAGATCGAACATCTCATCCTTGGTGACTTCTGGATACTTTTTCTGTAGTCGAAAGGCTTCCATGGGTGAGGAAGGTGGTGTGGACGAAACGAGTCTGGATGGTGTCGATGGACGAGCTTGGGCTGTTTTGGATTGCCACCTTGGTGGGCTGCGCACTGTCACTGGCATCGCTAGCACTGAAGTACTGACGTCTCTACGACCCTCGTACTTAAATATTGACCAGCACTGTGCGTCGCAGCAGCCAAGTGCGGTGTCTGGTCGACTGCGCATCTCCCGCGTGCGTCCGCCTGGGCATTGGGTTCGCGGTGCCCTGCGTCCAGGCTGACCTGGAACTGGCCATCCCTGACGACATCCAAGTCGAATCGATAACTCGTTGTATAGCCTTGTTTATCGACTCAACCACTAGGATGATCCGTCACCACGTCTTGTCGAGGACCCGACCCTCCCTACTCGGACGCACCCTCCGTGTGCTGTACTGGCTACCCCTCGGTATAGCCTTTACTCACTACTGCTACACCATAAAGACCGTCCGTGGGCGAAGCATGCAGGTCCGTCATATCCCATCTAGCTCGCCCATCGACCCCTCATTCCCGTCAGTCAGCCTACGCTTAATCCAGACACCTCTCGCTGGGACGACATCGTCGTCTTTGACCGCCTCAGCATCCACTCTGGGCGGCCCATCGCAAAAGGCGACATCGTCTCGCTCAAGTACGACGTTGCCCACATCTTATAGCTCTACTTGTATCAACCTCCTTGCAGGGATCCCGTCAACAGTCGGAAAATGATCGTCAAGCGGGTAGTCGCCGTCGCAGACGATGTCGTCCAAACTCTCCCGCCATACCCCGACTCCGAGGTGCTCGTCCCAGAGGGCCATATATGGGTCGAGGGTGACGAGCCTTTCCGGACCTTGGACAGTAACATGTTTGGACCGGTGCGTCGTGCACACTTGTCTCTCCGGTTCGCGCTGCTATAACTTTTCGACGGCTGAATAGGTGCCTCTGGGCCTGGTGGACGCAAAACTCAGCTACATCATCTGGCCTCTTCACCGCGTTGGCCCATTGAAGCCTCCAGAACGGCCAGTCTCGAAAATGGGCGTCCCTCGGGATTCTCAGTGGCGTGATGCAATGGCAGCTTTCGAACGAGAGCGTAAAAGACAGGCTCGCGTCACAGCAGTGTCTGCCGAACGCAACGAAGCTGCCACTCCTTGACTATCTAATCATCAGGTTTCGTGTCTAGACTAGACATGGGAGACAATTGTATGTCCTGGGAATACCATTCAGCATTGTCTTCCTTTAAATGCGCAGACCACTTTTGGGATATCATAGCCGTTTACCCGAATTCCGTCCACTCGTATTAGCGCTAAAGTGGATGCCCAATATCCTGTCGGCCTCGGGTGAACCAGCAGGAGGTATGTCTTTGCGGAGCGAGACAGCAACTGGCGAAACACCTTCACTGTAAGCCAGCGCAAAAACGACATCCATGTCTAACATTACAAAGACCCATCAGAAGACGGGTCGACACGACAGAACATGTGGACCCACCCTCGAGCGAACGTCCAGCAGTCTCGGGGAAAAAGAAATACACAATGGGTACGATGAGTGCGTTCAGGGCTGGATCAGTGATGGTCCGGTCACGCACATGGAGGTATTGATGGACGAAGGAAGGCGTACCAATATACGTCCCCCACGAGATATTGTTAAAAGAAGGTCCAGTGACCATCACGACCATGAAATTGAAGATCCAATTGGAGGCTACACACGTCTATCAGTTCAATGCGACCGCCTTATAGCTACCGACGTACCAGTGCTCAGTGCGTTGGCAGGCGCGCGAGTTCTCAGTCCTACGATTTCAGCGGGCTATGGACATCGATCATCCCGAGGTTCAAACGAGCGAGTAGGAAAGGTCGACGTACATATAACCACGTCATACCCAACCATCTAACAGCAAAAAAGGGATTAAAGACAAACAGCAACACGGAGCTCACGACCTGTGCCCCGCTACCATTGACGCTTCCCAGTACCGCGAGGAGTACCATTGTCAGACACTGTCCCACCGCGCCAAAGAGCATCAGTTTTCGTCGACCGACACGATCTATGAGGAAGATGGCAATGAGCGAAGCGAGGAAGTATTCTGTGCCGTTTGCAGCGGCAATGATACGGGACGTGACATCGGAAAGACCGAGGCGCTGGAACAATAACGTCTAAAGAACGGCAGTCAAGGTGTGAATTGAAAACGACGCGATAATAAACTGACGGCGTAGCTGTCAAAATTATACGAGCCAAGAACGGGGAGTAGGTGATCAAGTTGATTCCTGTGATTTGCTGGAAACATTGGTTGATGACGCCGAGGGAAGCCCGTCTAAAGTTCTGAGTACGACCACCGGTGAAGAGCTCTCTTAGCTGTGAGCGCGAACCCTTGGTTTCCTTGTTGGCACAGAGGCCTCCAGACCCTTCTTCGATCTCGACAGCTTCACGGACGGCATGATATCTCCTTTGCACCTCGGGATCACTGAATGGCTTATCATCCAATGCTGAAATGACAGCTGCAGCTTCGGCATTGCGTCCATGTTTCACAAGCCTTGTCGTACCAGATGAGTGGTAGTTGTGAAGTGGTAATCCCAAACTACCTACCATCTTGGCGATTCTGGGAGCTGGCAGCAGGTTACTCTTGAACACTGACAGGGTCTGAACACATACGAAATCAATTCCAAAGATCATAACAAGGGCGAGAACGATTTGGAGTGCGATAGGGACCCGCCATTGGGCAGAGGATGCAGATGCCCAATACCTATACATCGTGAATCATAGTACGCATCCGAGGGACAAGACATACAATGCGAAATCAACCCACTGAACATCGAGGGAGCACGCAAGGAAACGCCACGTACGATATCATGATGCCAAACGTGATGAGACTACCCTCGATCATGATCAAGCTGCCTCTCTTGGTAGCAGGCGAACACTCGGCGTGATAACTAGGCACGGTCGACGTCTGTACACGATCAGCGTGGGTACGTTGCGACCTGAATGACGTTCACCCACATTGAGTCCGTTTCCGAGACCGGTGATGATGCGCGCGACAACGAGCTGAGCGTAACTGTACGATGTCGTTTGTAAGACGGCACCGACGATCATAATGGTACCCCCAGCGACGATCGTCTTTCGGCGACCAAGCCGGTCACCGAGCCACAAGTTAGACAGGGCACCGATCAAACACCCAATTTCCTGGAGGGGTCAGGGAGGCCCGCTGTAAGCGAAATATTCGACGTACGTAAATGGCAACTACGAAACTCTGCAGCGTCGCGTGATTGGGATGACTCGCATCCACGACTACTTGAGGGAACACCTTCTCGAACTGTCCCACACATCAGCACGACGCCGAGTGGGGAGAACTTTACGGGCGAACCTGACCGGCCGTCAACAATGCCGACATGACACCTTGATCATATCTGCATACATACGTCCAGTTAGCCAGTATACAGCATAGGTCCACATATCCAATTAAAGGCATACCCAAAGAGTGTAAACCCAGTCCCTGCAACAAACGCCAACGAAGCCGTTAACGACCTACTACGTAAAGATGGCGCATGCCTTTCCACTTCTTCTTCACAAAGTCCAGAGTCATTTTCATGGCCCATGCGCACCTTTTCATTTGGATCCGATGGATCTTGCACGTTTAAAGCAGCCATGTACTGAGAAATTTGATCAAAGAGAGCAAAGGAAGGGTGGGATCGATTTCTAGAACGTCGTTACTAGATACTTATTGTAAGTGGGTTATCAAATATGCTCGGCAGAATCTGATCGCCGGGGTCCAAGAAGCAGCCAAGTCACAGCAGGTCTGTGTCACTTGATACAATCGGCGCCGATCGGGTGGAAACGCATGTCTTGTGGAGTGGAAAGAAGAGGTGCCATTGGGAGAGTTTACGTGTCCGAGTCGGGAGAACCATCAGGATCACTCACCTGATACGATACCGGAAGGTGCGGACGGCATGACCTTCCGGATCCAGCACAATAGGCTTTTTAATAGGGAACCATCAGCTTCCCTTGTCTCTGCAAATGGGACTAATCTATTTGTAAGGTGGTTCTTGATGCGGGTACGAAAGGAGAAAGCTTTTAATTATACTTCTAGCTCAGACTTTCAACCAAACCTTGTCGATAAAGTTGTAAAGCTAAGTTAGCCCATAGGGGACGAGCGCATCGCGTGCAAGTTTTTCCTTGAGGGGGGGGAGAAGCCGTCGTTAGCATGGACGCACTTGATATGTACATATCAACCGTCAAGAGAACTTGGCAAGATGTATCAAGCCAAGTTGAGGCCTATCTCGGATCCGTCGTTGTGGTGGTATGTGGAGTTTGTAGCAGATTTTCCATGAAGCGCAACATCCAGACATGGCCGAAGTGTTGAGTATCTTCCTGTGTAGAACAAACACTTCCAGCAGCTACTGCTTCCCCTCAGTCTGCTGTTTACACATAGACCATCTCCCCACTGTTCTTGACGTCGTCACTGGTTCTTGTGCAACGCATAGGGTAGCATAATCCCAAGCATTTGGTGCGCGTATTGATCCGATTTTCAAGCTGTAGTCCAGAATCCCTAGAGCGCATAGGGTCATCACCGGTTTGATCAATCGGATCCCCGTGAAATACGCGAATTGAATGCACTGTGACTATGTACCGCGAAGACCACGTAATCAGCAAAGGAGCATTGACGAAAACGCACAATATTCTGGGCCAGATAAATGTCACGCAGCTGTTAACAGCGTTGTCGATTCGGGTGGGGAATCGTACGATTAACCTGTCGTAGTTGTCCTGGCTATTTGGTTTCGAGGAAGGGTACATCGTAAGGGGCCGAGGCCTGCGGTAATCCCCGGTAGGAATTGGGCCCCACTTTTCCACGGTTGGAAGCGAACCCCTCTCAACTTCGTAGCTTGTTCGTGGCTATCATGTCCAAACGACCTGCGGATCAACTACAAGAACAACCTGCAACCAAACACATACATATAGAAGGCGAAAATGAAGAGGAACATAAGGACATGAATACAATTATAAACTCGCTGGTTCAGTCGCTTTCTGGGACCCTTTTGCCTCCGGATCAAGTATTAGCCCTTGTACTGATAGAGATCATGGAATTTGGCCCATCCGATGCATGCATGAAACCTGCTCTGACGATCTCTCAGAGTAGAGACTTGATCAAGCGCAATCCTGATCTCGAGAGAGCGTTGCGAAATGCGGTCGCCCAGCAGCGGTATGAAGAAGTTATATCCTTGCGTAGGTCCCTTGGACACTTCTGATAGCCTTCTAGCTTACGTTTAACGATATCTGTTAGCGATTCTCCGAAACGAGGTCTACGATCATGAGGGTGAGGTCCACTTCCGTAGATCTGTGGTTCTAACCAACCTTCTGCTACGCAGGTAGTGTCGATATCCGACAGGATAGTGAGTGGATTCGCATTCGTTTTTCAGTCGCTCATATTGATCGGGTCTCGTTTTATGCCAGACAAAGGTGAGTTATGTCCCTCTTTGAGGTGCCATCTGGCTGGTTTTTACCAGGTGATTCCTAGCTACTTTCAATGCATTTAAAATCCCATATGTCGCCGGTTTCCCCGGCGCGTTACTACGAACCGTGGATACCTACTTCACGTCGGAAGCTTACAATAATAGCATTTCCATCATCCAATCATCCGGAACAGGAAAGTCGCGTGGTGTAGCAGAAGCTGCCCAGCTTCGTTTTTCTTTCCTAATCAATCTTAGGGGCAATGTCAAGTACTACAGTATGTGTTCTTGTCTTTTTTTTTCCGGAGCGCACTAAAATATAGTTTACGCAGCCTATCCTCCACCGGACGTCAGCGTCAGAAACTACTTGTTCGAGACAACGACTCATGAGAAAATCCGAAAGAGATATTCCGCGTTCTTGTGTTCTCTTTTTACCTGCGCGTTGAAGTTGCTCTCAGGGGTCGATCGCCAGGGGGTTCCTCTTGCGCAGTGGTGGTATCAGCACCTCAACGCTCAGGCAACCGAATCTAAAACAGACCCCAATCGGTCAGAGTTTTATAAAGCGGTAGTTAAAGAAGCCAAGGTATGGCATTTCGCGCCCGCCTCCAGACCAGAAGTATACTAGGGTACCCCATTGCAGATATTGTATGCAAGTAAAGATCAAGACCTATCGGGGACCCTCCAATCATCCTGCGCAAATTTTGTTGCATTCCTACAAAATGAACATAAGCGGGATAACCCATCAGAAACTCCACCTCGAGTCGTCTGCATACTCGTATTCGACGAAGCCCAGGAGCTCATGGTGTTTCCCCAGGATGAAGAGCGTAGTGACTTCCATCATCTTGGGTCTGTCCTCAAGGAAATTGTTGAACATCGAGTCTTTTCAGTGTTCCTTTCAACCAACTCCAACATACGGTCCCTTCCCTCTCCCGTTCCATTGCATCCGTCCAGTCGCCAAGCACCAAACCGATGGTTCTATCCACCTATTACAGAGTTACCCTTCGATGTGTTCGCAAAGAACCTATATAACGAACTCCATAACGATGGGAGGTCCACGTTAAGTGTAACATGTTCCCTGGACATCATGGTGCGTTTTGGCCGTGCTATGTAAGGTTAACGTGGTGTAATATTTTCATGTATCTCTGACTTGTAACACTTCGTCAGGTGGCACTCCTTGCACACGAACGGGTACAGATCTATAGTACGTCTTGCAATGGCCAAATTGAATCCGACGCAAGATTTCTTCAGCGATACGCGTGCTCAACTCGCATGCTTGGCCCTTCGTATCGGTTTGGACTTTGACACCTCCCATGAAGTCGGTCGTATCAGGGAAATCGAATCTGTCGAGTCATACATGAGGGTCGTATTCACAGTTCCTCGTCATCTCGGGTACATTAGAACCGGGACTCCATCGGAACCTATTTTGGCTGAGGCAGCTACACGGCTTCTCAATGAAGATGACCGGATGCTACTAGGCGACGCCGCGCCACGCGTACTTAGCGATGCATTTCAGCAAGGCTTTCTTGCGCGAGGAGAGAGAGGAGAAGTGGTAGCACGTCTGCTATGGACCCTTGCGCACGATCGAGCGGTGCGAGACAATAAATCGAACGATGGCGAAATGATGGCCAAGTTCCATAAACCTATCCGTGTCGTCGACTTTCTTCGTGCCCTCTTTCACGATGAGGACTGGAAAAGGATTTGCGAGGCGAGGCCCATGGGTGACGATGATGGTCTACCTCTCCACAAGGCATTTAAAGACGCCTACATCTCCTTTTCTCACTTCATGGATGGTATGGACCACGACATCGACCTGCAGCAAGTCTACCGACTCTTGCTAAGAGGCGCCGCACTCAACTGTCAGCGAAACCAGCGCTCGATTGATTTTTTAGCACCAATCCTTTTTGGACACCCTGACTCGACGACGATCAGCAGATCAAACACTTCCGTCATGCAAGCACAAGTCAAGAACCGCAATAAAGACGAAAGTATATATGTTGATCCCACCCTGGTCAAAGGCAACCACCCTGTTCTTTCCCTTGTTCACCATTTGGGGAGCACCAAGGCCTTAGTCGAATGTACGCCCACCTTCCAGAGTGGGAAAAAGCTACATGGACGCCACTATCAGATTGTCTGCTACGGATGCACGTCGAAAACGTATGCTGTTGTTCCAAACTCTGTGGACCATGTTTACCCGATGTTGCTCGGATCCAACTCGCTTATGGAAGACTTTAGTCGCCACGATTTGGATGAGTGCAAGACTTTATTCCGCCAGTTAGACCCCTGCAGCGAGCTTCAGCTAGCTAAGCAGGGAAAGTCAGGCCAACAAGGAAAAGTGGGTGGGATTTGGTCATGGTTTGGTGACGACGTAGAGTGAAGTGGACGGATGGATGAGGCAAAACGATGTAAGATTGATTGAACAATGGTCCGATGAGTCGCCGGGATGTATATAAGCAGTCGTTCTGTCATGTACTACAATTTCACACCAAATTTGATTAGTTACCACTTTTGTTTGTGCTGGACTGTCTGGCGCTGCCAAAGCGACGACCAGCGCGAGCGCACCGAGCGCATCGCGCAACCACCCAGATCCAGATGCTGACATGACCAACCCAAGCAGACCGTCGAGAGACCCTGCAGACGCGACGGGTGACGACGAGCGTCATCCAGACGAGCCTACAAAGCCGCCCCACGAGCCTGACGCAGCTGGAAGCACAAGGGCAGGAGTTGGAAGCCAAGGTACTGAGTCGAATGAATTGGGAGAGGTCTGGTGCCAGAGGGCACCGGCGAGGATCATCGACCCAGGAAGTCCATGGAACCGCCGGATAGCACATGGCCAGACAAAGCATGCCAATCCACAGCTGTTGAGGTCGAGCCAGGTGAACTGGATGGAAATATTGTGCACGGAAGCACTGCTGCGGAGGCCACCAGCGAGGACATAGGTATGTGCCATGATGCTCAGGATAAGGGCGAGAATACGCGAGTGAATGCATCAATCGAGGGGGAGAGATGAAGTACGAAGGCGTCCGAGCGATCGACGCCAGCGACCGACGAAGACAGTCAGCGCACCTCACAGAACAATGAAAAGGGTTAGTAGCTCTGCGCCAGGCCACCTGGCGCACCAGGGGAGAAGTCTAAGGCCCACTTCGGCCAAACTCGACACAACGAAGCGGGTCGAATTCAACACAAAAAAATACTCCGATTCGATTCACCTCGCCTCGCGGCAACACTATCATCTTGCCAGATGAATGCCCCATCCGCCACGGGGTGTATATGATAGTGGTATCAACCAGCTTCGACGATACACGTACCAGCACCAAAGTGGACGCATCGGGAGCATTGTGCCACGACCAGGACATCAGGGGATGGCCGAAGGAGCTGTCAAACCCATTAGTACGAGTCCCGGAATGACTAGAGCAAAAAGGGGAGAAGAACTCACCCAAGGGAGCTCGAGACGAGCCAGATGGACCGAGCGGCAAAGCGCACGTGTCAGGACAATTGGGACATGGCGAGGATGGCAGGAAAAGGCCAAAGAACTCACCTGAACGACCCGTATATGAGAAAGGAACCCCAAGAGTTGAGCGCAAGGGGGAGTGGGTGATACCGGCGAGCATCGACATCGAGTTGACCAGAGACGAAGCGCACGTGTCGGGACCATCGGGACACGATGAGGACGCTAGGAAGTGGCCGAAGAAGCTGCGCAACACATCAGTACGAGTTCCAGAAAGCTCAGAGCGAAGAGAGGAGGAAGACTCACCAAGGGCACCTCCAGTCAACCCAGTTGAGCCGGACAGCAAAACGGCTGTACCAAGCGATCACCATAGCCCACAGACAAGCCACAGAGATGACAGGAAGCGGCGCGTTGATGAGATGAACACGTCGAGTTGAGATGCCACACCTAGAGGCCATGTGAGCGAGCAGGGCGAGAAGATCCGTCAAGATCGATTCGTAGCGCGGAAATGGTGGAGAACGCGACGGAATGGGTCGGATATGGTGTATAACGGATATCGCAACGAGCGACGCGTGCAGTGACTCGAAACGAGTCAATACGACACCGCTAGCTGGAGACACAGCAGGTCAGCACGAGCAGCGCCGATACGAAACGGTGCACATACCTAGGCCATCCATACCACCCAGCCATCATTCTAGACGACCTCCCGAGCACCCGAATCCACCACATCGACGAGGAAAGATGAAATCGCGACCTAAAATAAAAGTCAGCACTAGCAATTGGACTCACCGAGTTACCACCGCATCAAGGCTGAATCGGACCAATCGGGCACGTTGTACACATTATACATGGACCAGAGGAGATGTAGGACCGATTCCGAGGCGCGACACACGCGAGCACGAAGCCGCAGCAGCCATCGAGGACGACATTAGTAAGGTTAGGACGGCCTGGGGTGGTAAAGAGCAACAAACAACGCTTGCTTTGCTCATTCACGTCGACAATGTCCTTCACCGATCTAAAGTCCAAGAGACAATCTAAAAGCTCAAAATCGTATGTATCTGCGTTGAGTGGTCCTCTCGCATCGGTGCCCACACAGTCTTCACCCAAAGCTTCAACCTCTGCCGTTCGAAATGTCACAGCGGTGGACACCGAGGGCCTTTATTCCCAGCTACCTCCTTCGCTCGAAGTCAGAAAAACAGACCATTCTGGGAGGGGTTTGTGGGCTCGACAGCATTTCAAGCCTGGTACGACGATCTTTTGGTGCTTCCATGGACGAGTTCGTTGATATCTCGTCCTATCCGCCCAGGGTCCATCATTCTGTCTATAGTTCCACACGTGTTCGTCCTCTCTAATCAATACCTCGGCTCGCATTGCTCTTCTTGCGCGAAGGCCGCTTCGACATCTCCTTTCATGCGATGCTCCGGCTGTGGGACGCCGAGGTACTGTAGTACTGTGAGTCCTTGAGTACTCACACGAATGCAACTTGTTTACCCCCAGTAGAGCTGTCAAAAGGCAGATTGGAGGGTGCACAAAGCCGAGTGCAATGCGCTCCAAAGATGGGCCAAGACGGCACCATCTGCCGCGCTGGGTGTCCCTAATGACGCAGTCCGGTGTTTGGGTCGTATTTTGTGGCAGATGAAAGCAAAGGGTTTGGATAGTGATTGGGTTTGTCGTCTCATATCTGTGTTGTGGGACATCGATTGCTCATGTGCGTCTTCAGTCAAAAGAAATCCAGGCGATGCAATCCCGTGAGCATCCCATGCCATTGCTATCTTTTGTCCCATTATTGACAAAGGTTACATCCCAGACAAAGTAGACCCGCAGCAACCTGCCTCCGTCGAGGCTCATACCCACTTGGCGCATTCCGTGGTGAGATACCTTGGTCTGACAGCGCCATCTGACCTCGAAGAATACGGCATCACGTCTGCGGGCCACCTTGTTAATATGATCTCGAGGGTGAGGATCGAACAGATATTCCAACCGTTTTTTACTCATTTGGCTTGTGCCACAGTTTGTCACGAACACGTTCGCCCTGACCTCCCCCTCGCTTACGCCCATTGGCGCTACTGTGTCACCACTTGTTGCACTCACGAACCATTCGTGCCTTCCAAGTGCAGCTGTTGTATTCCCTCGCAGTAGTAAATTAGTGATCAAAGAACCGGTCATGAATATCATCGCCCTACGCGCAATTGAGGCTGGCGAAGAGGTATGCAGCGCCTTGTGGGCTTCCAATTAGCGTCAAATTCTTCTTGCCTAGATTTTGATGGCCTATATCGACACGACCCTTCCAAAGATACAAAGGCAAAAAGCACTCACCGAGACCTACAACTTCACGTGTCAGTGTTTACTGTGCAAGCAAATCGCCACTACCATCGACCCACGGGAAGCTGTTGCATGTCCCAAGTCATGTGGTGGCACCTGTCCTTCCCCAAATGAGGGTATATAAACATTAGTGATGACTCGAGCGCGTCTTCTAACCCAGAGCGACAGACAACCCAGTTCCTCAATGTTCGGTGTGTAAAGCCGCAATCACCGATCCGGACGCTGTCATCGACGCAGTTCGCATCGGACAAGAGGCACTAGATAAAGCGACTCGTGTCCAATCGACTGGTATGGCTTTTCATTCCTGTCGTCCCTGTAATTCATCGCTTTCATCATCTCGTAGACGCCGACAAGGCGAAACAATTAACATCGCACATGATCCCAATTCTCGTTTCCGCGGGTTTACCATCTTCATCTCATCCTCTTCTTGCGCTTTTAAAGCTCCATCAGTCGCTATTACTTTCATCGTTCTCCGACCAAATCTCACAGGATCTCTTGGACGAGAGTATACGTACAGCCGCTAAACATGTTGCGGGGTTATGTGCCGTACTCGACCAAGGACATCCCGTGCGCGGCGTTGCACTCACCGAGCTTGGTAAACTGCTCGCCGTCGATGAGCCCGCCCCATCGTCACCGCCCCAGACGACGACCTTTCCCCCGAGCGGTCCGACGAGGCTGAAAATCGCCTATGAGACGTTGGTGAGAGCGAGGGATGAGTTGCTGGTCGGATTTGGTCTGGAGAACGAGGGTGGGGAAGTGGGGAGAGAGGTTAGGGAGAGTATTGTAACGCTGGAGAAGGAACTAGAGGTATGGACTACTGGGGTGCGGAACGCGTTGGAAGACGTTCCGATGAGAGTGGGTGGTAAGTGAGGAAAGGCATTTTGCATTTGGCAAGGTTCTGTAGACTATTCCGACGGCTGGGTAACTCTAGCATGCATCCGTGAGCGGTACTTTGCGAGATGAGCAAGTAATGCAGCCGTGTCCTTTTATACACGACAAAACACAAGAGCAAAAATTGTCTCTCTGGCGGGGAGTCGAACCCCGCTCTCCCGCGATCAATGTGAACCACTTGACAGGCGGGTGTACTATCCGATATACTACCAGAGACATGTTGTATCCAGGCTGATATTTTGCCCCATTCACCAGCTGGCATCGAGCGGCCCTGACGTTCTTGTAATTACCCGTGTCATTTCCTAACACCATCTCCTTGGCACGTCGACAAACCTTGGTTTTCCAAAGAAGTTGGAATGCGAATCAAGGTGCTAACTGAGCAATACCCGAGTTGGTAGTGCCTGTCGCCCGTACGATTTCCGGCGTCGAGTCGACCCGCATAGATTTGGTCCAGTTTGGGTCTAATGTGACCGAAGACGGTCGAGCCTTTGCCGTCTTCGAGGCTCGACCCTGCGTGCTCATGATCATATGCAGATTCTTTGCGCTTCGAACCAGACCTCGAGGCTGGAGCTGTCATCCACGTTTTTCACGACCGTAACTCCCCGACTGCCACATCCAAGGCCATCGGGAGCACGATGCCTGGTCCGCGAACGAAACAAAATGCAGTGAAAAAGAACAAGCAAAAGGTGGTGTCTCCCATGTCTACAAGCGAATGAACAACACGTATGTAGCCTACGAGGCAAACGAGCTAATTCGGGGTGGTATCGTTGCCATCTATGTCAAAATGTGTTCAGACTCTATCCTCAGGAATATGCTCTTTTATCAAGGTAGTATCCTCTTTCGTTTCTGAGCGACGACGACAACTAACGGCCTGCAGAGGGTCTTCTTGCAAAGATCGTTGCTCTCATTGATAAACCCAACTCTCGTCATCTCGCTCTGAAGGCCCTGACCACTATTACGCAACATGGTGGTTCTGACATTCGCAAAGAGATCTCGTTACACACTCCCGTTTTGATAGAGCTTCTCCAGAATTTCCCAGACGACTTGTACGCTGCCGAACTGGCCATCTCGACAATCGCGCACGCCGCCACCTGTTCTATTGGCGAGTCTCAGAAACCGACCGCGAAATATGTCAAACCACTCCAGCTCCCCAAGCTCATCCCCCTCACCCTTGGCTTCGTTGGAAAGCCCGGTGTTAGCTTGCCTCTGCTACACCACGCCCTCGAGTTATTCGGGAGCCTCACACAACACTGTTGGCAGGATTGCTTGGCATTTCCCGACATGATCGACTTCCTTATTGCATGCATTCGTAGTGCTGACATGCATTCTCGCTTCTATGCGCTCGGTGCTGTCGTCCGCCTACATAGACCAGCGCCAGGGAAGACAGTCGGTGATCCCCAGGCACTTATTGCTGCCATGCGAAGGGGCCTGCCAGAACACCTCAGCGAGCTTCTCGTAGACTATGGCCCTATGCGCTGCGAGTCAACGCTTACCCTCCAGTCTTTCGCAGACTATCAGAAGGCAATGATGCAGGCCGTGAATGACCGGGATTTATATGAACTCGGGCTCAAGCTTGCCGAACTCATCCCTCGTAATGAGTTTTCCATCGGTGAGGGGGGCTTTCAAGCCTTCAATAAGCGCACAGGCAAACCCGAATTCGTGGACGTCGGCCTACCGTTCAAGATGTGGGTCGACGCGCTGCCAGTTTGCGCCAAGGCTATCCGCGAACGGGGGAAAGCCGGGGAAGAAGATATCGCGGATATGCTTGACATGAAATATTTTGTTATCCGCTCTCGTGTTCCCGATGCAATCGTGCTTGCTAAAAAAGGAATCGAACGCAACCCCAAATCATCCTACCCTTACTACATCATGACCCTCGACGACGATGAAGAGGCAGGGTTACGCTGCGCAAAGAAGGGGCTCAAGTGCAAGAATATAACGCCTTTTGTGAACTATGCCCTCAGGGCACGTGCAACCGAAATCGCAGGAAACCTGGCCATATGTCGCATGCAGGAGTCGGCGGTGGGCGACCAGAAATGGGAGCAGGGACAAGCGTTTATGAGCAGTGCCTTGGAGGATGCACAAATCTACCTGTCCCAGGCACCACCCGACATGCGCCACCGGAAGAGCATTCTGTATTGGTACATGGTTCTGACCGTCGCCGAAAAGGGGCCAAACCTGTCGACCGATCTGCGCGAATTCAAGGTAGTCTCCATACATTATTTCACTTCCCCCTGAGATCTCAGATACCTTTTCCAAACAGAAACACATTGACATGCTCAAGATTGCGGATGAGTTCTTCACCGAGTTCGGCACCGTCGCACCGAAATCACAACTTTGTTTTGCGCAAGAGCGCATCTTTTCGCGCTATGCTGCGGCGGCCAAGAAATGGGGTGCGGTCGTTGCGCGGCTCGACAGCCTCAGCATGGATGAATATATCCTTTCGTGCGACAAGGCTGAGGACCGGTTCGCCACGTGGCTGCGTGATGTCCAAGACGAGCATGGCGATGAGGTCGGTGATGAGCAGCCAGAGAAGTCATCGCACTCCAAGCAAGGAAAGAATAGCCCGTTGGGACTACATCGATGCTCGTGGTGCAGAAACCCGAGTGCAGTGTTGCGCAAGTGTGGGGGATGTGAGAAAGCAAGGTAAAGCTTTGGAGGTGCTTTGGATGAGAAGTGATTGGCTGATCGTTGAGTGGTTTAGGTACTGTGATACAAGCTGCCAGAAGTTGGCGTGGTCAGAACACAAGGCCGAGTGCAAATCCCGCAAGACTGCGAGTTCGTCTGCGTGACTCGGAGGGAGCTGTAACTCGGATAAAGCATGAACCATGTGCTATTTCTTGGTGTGGTTGTACCTTCAAGAGTGTGGTATATACGAGCTTTTGAGTGTGTGGGATGGGCAGGACTCGGAGCTCGGTGTTTCGTGTATTCGTCTCAAACCAGATATTCTACCCCAGTGAATGTACTTGAACGACTCTCGATGCAAAAACGGTATCTAATCATGAATAGCAAAGCCCCACAATACGTCAACAAGATAGCGGTCGGCAGACCGCAATTCGCTCACGTTGCGTGTGACGTGAGTACTTAGAGCTGGTATATATACTCGAGTTCTTCTGCATAACTTCTTTTCTGCACCGTCCTCTTAGTTTACTACTAGACCGACACTCGTGTGACTATCACGATATCATGTTGTTTTCCTACCTGGCACACCGACGAGCTTGGTAAGGATCCCTCTTATCACAGTCACCACCCCGACCTCTGTTCAACCGATTTCTTGTCTGGTAGCAACGATAAACAACGCGAACGTGCAGAGCGAATCGCATCCCTTCCAGGGGTGTACCACCAGCCCCTGACGCCTCAAGACAAGGACATCCTCTCCCGTCCCATCTCCGCCATCGTGTCTGGTGTTCAGACCGCATCACTGAACCCGTCCGATGTGCTCACAGCGTACGCCAGGCGCGCATTGCAAGCACACGCCCAAACCAACTGTCTCACGGAAATCATGATCGAGCCGGCCGAGAAATGGGCTCGTGACGCCAACCGTTCCGGCCCGCTTGCCGGCGTGCCCGTCTCCCTCAAAGACATGCTCGCCGTCAAGGGCTACGATTCATCCATGGGGTACTCTGCCAAGACGGGTAAACCCATGACGTACGACGGTGCCTTTGTCAGGCTCTTGCGACATGCGGGGGCGGTTCCGTTTGTCAAGACCAACGTACCCCTGACCATGCTCTCGTTCGAAGCTACCAACGACGTCTTTGGTACGACGGAGAACCCTCACAAGAAGGGATATGGTCCGGGTGGATCGTCGGGGGGCGAGAGTGCACTACTCGCCTTGGGCGGTTCCAGGATTGGTGTGGGCACGGATGTAGCTGGAAGTGTTCGGGTGCCATCACATTATTCGGGGGTATACGCGGTCAAGTCAAGCATGCATAGGTTCATCAGGACTGGGAGCGTCACCTCTATTCCTGGGCAAGAAGGAGTACCAGCTACGCACAGTCCTATGGCGAAGACACTCGAGGATTTGGAGACATTTTGGCGTGCCGTGTTCCAGATGAAGCCATGGGAGTATGATCATTCCGTGAGTACTCTCCATTACCTTTGTTTTCGTGATATATATACCATGTCACAGGTTCTCAATATTCCCTGGAGGGAGGTTAAATTACCTGTCGATAGACCACTAAGGTGGGGCGTATTGTGGGACGATGGTATGCCTTATCTCATGCGAAGACTCAGGAAACTAATTAGGGTCTAGGTGTTGTTGCACCCTCTCCCGCGTGTCTGAGGGTGCTCAAAATGGTAGCCGATGTGTTACAGAAGAGCGGTCATGAAATCGTCGCTCTGTAAGCGTGAATCTCCTCTGGATAAGCATACCTAATGCCGTGTCAGGAACCCACCCAGCCCATATGAGGGACTCCAAATCGCCTCACAACTTCTGCTGGCTGACGGCGGCAAGATCGCCGCGAAACCAATCCGAGCATTTGAGACGAATGACGCGGGAATGATCTCGGCATTTCGTGCTCTCAGGTTACCGCGTTTCATCATGAAGATCTACGCGTGGTATCTGAGGTACATTCGCCGCGATTCAATCTATGCTGGTCTGGTAGACAACTTTTACGAAAAGAGCGTCCCGGAATACTATGCACTCATAGCGAAACGCGAGGACTATCGTGCTCGGTGGTTCAAGGTCTGGCGTGACAGCGAGGTAGAAGGTGGACTGGGAGACCAGGGTGTCGACTTCATCTTGACGGTGCCAAATGCATTGCCAGCTGTGCCACACAGGGGCATGCGCCATGGATGGAAAGCGTGCGGCTATACTTTTCTGTTCAACCTGGTAGGTGATCAAGCGAATTGGCCGTGACCTACTTTTCTGACACTTGTGACTATAGCTTGACTACAGTGCAGGGGTGATGCCGATTAGCCATGTCAAGAAGAGTGACGTCGTTTCGAGCACTTTCCGGGCCCGTAATGCGATCGAACGAGAAAACTATCGAATGTACGATCCGGCTGCGATGGAGGGTCTTCCTGTCGGAGTCCAGGTGATTGGTAAACGTCTAGACGAGGAACGTGTGCTGGAGGGTATGAAGCTAATTGAGAAGTTGATGAAGGCCGCTGGCTTGGCCTACACCGGCATACGTGTGTAACGGGTGTACCAGTGCGCCTGGGGGAAAAAGTTTAATTTCCGCGAGAAATCATCTATTGTCTTTTGATGAACTCCCTTTCGCCTTCCTTGATACTGGTTCCAAAAGTGCACGTTCCGTCGTTAGTTCGTCAGGGAAGCTGGTCGTGGCTTTCGCTCGTCACGGTTGCAGCGCTTCACAGGACCGACCACTGTCCACCAAGTTGTGTTTTGTTTGATTTTCAGCTGAGTATGAAACACACTGTTACCCGAGTCAATCATGACAGTTTGCGAACAGCAGACTCGGAGTCCGTACATTATTAGTGCTAAAGACTGTGAACCATTTACACCGAGTCCGAGTCACAGTGGGCCGCTGAAGACGCGCCCACCATGGTCTGTTACCTAATTAGATATCTGCGAAGCCTCACAGGATGTCAACATGGTATCTAGTGGTCAGCAGACCGCAATTCATTCGCGCAGTACGTGACGTGAGTATACAGACCTGGTATATATACCCAAGTTCTCTGAACGACTTCTTCTCCACGTCTTGCCCTCCTAGTAGACCGGCGCTCGCCTGACACGCCCAGATCACCCTCGTTCTCATGTCGTTTTCCTATCTTGCACACCGACGAGCTTGGTAAGGATCCCCCTTGTTATCGCCGCGCTTACCTCGGTTCGACCGATTTTTTCTCTGATAGCGATGACAAGCGACGCGAGCGCGCAGAGCGAATCGCATCCCTTCCAGGGGTATATCATCAGCCCCTGACGGCGCAAGACAAGGACATTCTCTCCCGCCCCATCTCCGCCATCGTGTCTGGCGTTCAGACTGCGTCGTTAAATCCGTCAGATGTGCTCACAGCGTACGCCAAGCGCGCATTACAAGCCCACGCCCAAACAAACTGTCTCACCGAGATCATGATCGAACCGGCCGAGAAATGGGCTCGCGATGCCAACCGTTCCGGCCCGCTCGCTGGCGTGCCCGTATCCCTCAAGGACACGCTTGCTGTCAAGGGCTTCGATTCGTCCATGGGGTATTCTGCGAGGACGGGCAAACCGTTGACATATGACAGCGCCTTTGTGAGACTCTTGCGACATGCGGGCGCGGTTCCGTTCGTCAAGACCAACGTACCCCTGACCATGCTCTCATTCGAAGCTACCAACAACGTCTTTGGCACGACAGAGAACCCTCACAAGAAGGGGTACAGTCCAGGCGGATCGTCGGGGGGCGAGAGCGCACTTCTCGCCTTGGGTGGTTCTAGGATCGGCTTGGGCACGGACGTGGCTGGTAGTGTCCGAGTGCCAGCTCACTACTCAGGGATATATAGCATCAAGTCAAGCATGCATAGGTTCGTAAGGACCGGGAGCGTCACGACTATTCCTGGTCAAGAGGGTGTACCAGGTACGCACGGTCCCATGGCGAAGACACTCGAGGATCTAGAGACGTTTTGGCGTGCCGTGTTCCAGATGAAGCCATGGGAGTATGATCATTCCGTGAGCATTCCCTATCACTTTGTTTTTGTTATGTACATACCATGTCGCAGGTTCTCAATATTCCCTGGAGGGAGGTAGAACTACCAATCGATCGGCCCCTTCGGTGGGGTGTGCTGTGGGACGATGGTATTTGTTATCCTGTTCGGAAGCCCGGGAAGCTAACTAGAGTCTAGGGGTGGTCGGACCCTCGCCTGCGTGTCAGAGGGTGCTCAAAACGGTAGCCGATGTGTTACAGAGGAGCGGGCACCAAATTGTTACTCTGTAAGCGTGAATTTTCGTCCGATACCATGTCTAACGTCGCATCAGGAACCCACCTAGCCCATATGAGGGACTCCAAATCGCCTCACAACTTCTGCTGGCAGATGGCGGCAAGATCGCCGCGAAACCAATCCGAGCATTTGAGACGAATGATGCGGGTATGATCCTGGCATTTCGTGCACTCAGATTACCGCGTTTCATCATGAAGATCTACGCGTGGTACCTGAGATACGTTCGCCGCGATTCAATCTATGCTGGTCTGGTAGACAACTTTTACGAAAAGAGCGTCCCGGAATACTATGCACTCATAGCGAAACGCGAGGACTATCGTGCTCGGTGGTTCAAGATCTGGCGTGACAGCGAGGTAGGAGGTGGACTGGGAGACGAAGGTGTCGATTTTATCCTGACGGTGCCAAATGCGTTGCCGGCTGTGCCACACAGGGGCATGCGCCATGGATGGAAAGCGTGCGGCTACACTTTTCTGTTCAATCTGGTAGGTGATCAAGCGAATTGGCCGTGACCTACATCTCTAACACTTGTGGCTATAGCTCGACTACAGTGCAGGGGTGATGCCGATTAGCCATGTCAAGAAGAGTGACGTCGTTTCGAGCACTTTCCGGGCCCGTAATGCGATCGAACGGGAAAACTATCGTATGTACGACGCGGCCGCGATGGAAGGTCTTCCTGTCGGCGTCCAGGTGATTGGTAAACGTCTAGACGAGGAACGTGTGCTGGAAGGTATGAAGCTAATTGAGAGGCTGATGAAGGCCGCTGGCTTGGCTTATAGCGGCATACCCGTGTAATTGTGACGAGTGTCGTATCTGCCATCCCGGGGCCCGCACGCATAGTGTATGTATGTCAAGTTGTACGAGTAATCGCTGTCGCAATGTTCCGCCGCGGCCCGGTAGTACAGTATGTGATTCCGTTATCGAACCTGAGTTCAAGTCTCTGTTCTGAATATCGGGCCAGTGAGCCCGACAGGCACTCCAGGAACCACGGAGGTTGGATGGGGGATGCCAAGCACCCCTTGCTGGCCCCGCTTTTTGAACGTCCCCCGGGCCGCAATATGTAGATAGCCGATAACACGTGTAAGAGTCGTGTTGGAGCACCCTACTTACAGATCTCTGTTTTCAACGTCGATCCACCGTCACGGTTCACATTTAGGCGTACGCGCGACGGGGACAATTCAGACAGCGCGACGCTGACACTGATGGACGTCGACTGTGCGAAATACCGATGAGCCACCTTCCGACGGATGGTCGGCAAAAAAACAGAGATAGATATCGGCTATGGGATGTGTCAGCCCATGCCACCATCCTGCGGAAAAAAAAAATCGAGACTCATCACGCATCACTCATCACTCGCGAATTCCATCATCGCCATGCGCCATCCTGTCGGGAACGCCAACATTCCATTGGTTGGTCGGCGCAATCCAACCAACGGCATCAGCTTGAATGAGATGAGGATATTAAAAAGTAATCTATCCAATCCAGATAGAACGCATGAACGATTTATAACTTGTCCGAAAATTGGGCGAGAAAACCCACGATTTACGTACCGGTCAATGGAGAGTGGGAACGAGTTCATTACTTGGAAGGTGGGCCTAGGTCTCGGCGGTGCGTGCACGCATGGTGTGCACATCCACGGGTCGTCCGCAGTCGCGAACGCCGCGTGAACGATCCCACATGGGCAGTGAACATTGTACAGCGGAGGCGCATATTTATATATGTTGTCGACGACGCAGCTCGGTAGAGTCGCTAGGGTCGGGGATAGATCGATAGTGCCAATCTGGTATGGTTATGGCGTCGGATAACGTCTGCCTCGCAAATGTCCGCGCTTGAGCGGTGGTACACGATAACGAACAAGCACCATGAACGTGTCCCTCGCTCCTCAGGCCCAGGGGTAAATAAGGATAAAAATGGAAACCCAAGTTGGTTGATAGGCTTGGGCAGTGTTCCCCGCATTACGTCAGGAAGATCACAGATTCGGAGACCCCAAGTACTTGTGCTGGTGCCTGTCTCCGTCAGAAGCTCTTGTCACTCGAGCAGAATACGTAGCGTGTCCAGCTCAAAGACATTCGACATGGACTGATAGCATCGCATGACAGTGCCAAATTACAATCAGAGAGTAGTACCGACCGTTGCAAACCGAATGACCTGACATGTACAGGGCCGAATATTCAAGAGGGGAGAAAAGACGGGGTAGGAAGCATCGAGGGGTGTCCATATTGCGCTCGTCGTCAAGCAGCCACGAGCGTTATGAGACCTTGCGCACAAACGTTGATTGTAGATCGCGATGCAGCGGCACCGTCGTATCCAACCAGATTTTATTCACCAACGACTGCTTCTTCTTCCCCATCCACCCTTACTTCATCCCCGTCAAAGCCGCCAACCTCGTCGGTGATATCGCTCTCGCTCTCCGGTGGGATCGGTTCTGATGGCGGTGGCTCATTTAATTCGAGCAATGCCTCGGGGGGTGGTGGTAACTCTGGTTCTGCAGATGAATCCGTACTCTTGGACTCTTCATCGCCAGATGACGGGATGGGATCGACATTCTGGTCATCAGTCTCTGTGACACCCTCTTCCAGTCCAGGCAGATTTCGTGTCGATTCGGCCAATGCCTCGGATGCAGCGGCGTCTGCGTCTTCTGGAGCGGATTCCACGACCTCGGAGATGGAGTCTTCATCGATAGATACGTTTTCCTCGGGTGTATCTGCCACTGGGGTGGGCTCTTCAGAACCTGATTCGATCACTGGTGCGTCAGGAGGCGGCCCTCGCGGCGACGACTCCAATGGTGACACTTGGGCGGCCTCATTTGGAGTGGCCACAGTAGACGTCTCCTCAAGTGAGATGAGCGCGAGTTCTTCCACCGGCGGGGATAAGGGACCAGCGATGGTCAAGTCAGAGCGAGCATCGCCAATGTCTTCGTCGTCTGAATCCTCTGTTCTTGTCTGAAGGTCGGGCCAAGGCGGCTCCGAGACCAAAGGCTGGGTTTCGGCTGCTGGTGAGGTACCGAGCAAGCCTCCGCTGTCCTCGTTCTTGGACAGTTCCTCGGCCACACTGTAAGCATCGCTAAACACCATCGTGTCAGTCCGACTGCGGCCAAGTTTCCGAGGGCTGTCCGTTCCGAGTTGATTGGGAGCATCCACGGCTCTTGGAGCACCGATTGAAGCTAGACTGATGTCCGGTGCTGAATCTGCCGTAAGCGTATCATTTTGAAGGCTTGGTGTGGGATGGACTGCAGCCGAGAACAGGCGAGGGGGCTCCACTTCCTCGGCATGAGTCTTGTCGTCGTGATGAATGGCGCTTTCTGGAATGACGAGGAATTCTGCTGGCACCAAATCAAATTGGTTAGTGAGTTTGAGGAAGCGGGCGTAAAGCGATGATTCGGCTTCGGCTTGCTCAAATGCTTCCCGGTGGTGAAAATAAGCATGAGCAAAAATTCTGCCAAGACGACGGGCAAGAGAAGAGAAGTGCCTGTGTGATGTCTGTGGAATCGAAAGTCTGGTCGGTTGAGTCCAGACCGGATTGGGTTAGGACGGCGAAAAGGCGGATCAGAAGATACTGAATTAGTACCTGGAAGGGAAAGCTCTCGGAGAGTTCAAGAGAGCAGTAGCGCTGTCGACAGTATGAAGGATGTAATCGATGGCACAGCATTGCTTTATATCGTGTGTCATCAGGATACAATGGGGCTGGCTGAATTGGATGTGTACGGACCTCCATAGCGCCGTCATTACCGTGCGCAACACACAGATATAGCCACTCTCCCGCCTTCATTTGAGGACACGAGCTCCTCGTGCACTCTTGCTGGAGCATCGTGATGAGAGGGTGGGAGAGGTCTTGTGCAAGACGGCTGTAGGGGGCGGGATGAATGCGGAAGGTACATGTATGGGGGCGGATGGTTAGACGGACCGTAATTGTTCATATATCCAGCAAGCTCTGTCGACGGAGACGTCACTCTTGCGGTCTGTTTCGTCGGACTTTGGTTCTGGGGCGTCTAGCGAGTCGTCCTGGTCCTTTGTGGCGGGTTTTCCGGGAAGGGCAACGATGGCGTCGACATCGTGCACGTCGAGGCGGATGAGGAGGGAGATGTACTCCTGGAGCTGGAATGCGCTGTCGAGGGACGAGAGGGGTGGAAGGGACTTGATGGGGTAGAAGGAGGAGACGCGCGATCCGCGGTAGGGGCGTTGGAGGAGCGTGGACATGGTCGACGACGACGACGACGATGGCGGACAAGGAAAGTTGGACATCACGTGGGTGTGTTACCAAAAGGGGATATATGTGGGAAATGACAACGTCACGCCAGCAGATCTCTTTTTTATATTTTTTATATTTTTCTCTCGGCCCTTTTCCGATCGATTGGAGTGCTTATCGTGCCTCTCCAAACCGCCGTTCCTTATATTAACCTCTCCTTCCATAGTCACTCCTTTGCCGTCGCCCCCGACCATGTCAGACCACCGCGAGTCCAAGCACGACTTTGACGTCGAAAAGGACTACGCCTCCTCCCGCGATGCCAGCGAGCTCGACTCGGCCCTCCCAAGAGGCTTCCGCTGGGGTGTGGAAGCCCGCGGTACGTCCAAACCCTCCCGTCGCGGTCTGTCTCTCACCCCGTACACAGGCACCGTCCCCGTACCGTACGAGGATCGCACAGACACCCAGTTTTATAAGATATTCTTCGTCTGGTTCTCCATGAACTTCAACATCCTCTCGTCCGTGCCACCGCCTCCCCATCGATCCCGCTGACCTCTTGTCCAGATTTTCAACCGGAACACTTGGACCGGTCGTATTCGGCCTCGGTCTTCGCGATTCCTGCCTTGTAATCTTATTCTTTAACCTCATCGCAAACATCCTTCCCGCTTACCTGTGAGCCCTTCCCACTCTCCCGCGTCTGGGTGCTCATCCGTCTAGAAATACCTGGGGTCCAAAGACTGGAATGAGGCAGATCATTGTATCTCGCTACACCTTCGGGTTCGTTGTCCACCAACTTCCACCCCCCTTTACCCAATGACATTCTCAGATATTATGGCATTATCATCCCCACCGTACTCAATCTCATGGGTCTATGTGGCTTCAATATTCTCAACTGTATTCTCGGGGGACAAGCCCTCGCGAGCGTTTCTAATAACAACATGTCCTGGACGTAAGTTGGTCTTTTTCATTTCCCCTCGACCGCACTCACTCTTGCGTCCCTGTCCTAGGGTCGGAATCGTCATTATTGCGGTCCTTTCCATGATCGTATGTCGTTCCTCGCAGGTTCTTTCGCTTGTCGTGCCGATCACGTACTAGATCTCCTTCATGGGATACCGAGTTCTCAACTGGTACGAACGTCTTGCGTGGCCCCCAGTCCTCCTTGCCTTCCTCGTCGCCCTCGGTGTCGGCGGAAAGAACCTCCACCTCGCCAACGTGGAGCCAGCGGTCCCTCCAACCGCACCCGCAGTCCTTTCCTTTGCGGCCACAATAGCAGGTTTCGTCATCACCTACTCTGCAATGGCATCCGACTTCACAATGTATTACGACCCAAACGTTTCAAGGCGAGTGCCAGACAAGTACTTCTTGGCATATGCTGACCTGAATGACACATTACAGTCATAGGATTTTCTGGTATTCTTATCTCGGGTACATTGTACCCATCGTACGTCCCATCATCCCATCATCCGTAACCATACCTAATTCGAAAACCTTTTTTAGGTTCTACTCGAGTGCCTTGGCGCAGCAGCCGCTCTAGCTGCGCCTAGCGTTGACAGCTGGAGCACGGGTTACGGTCCAGATGGCAACATTGGCGGTCTCCTAGAGGCTATGCTGAGTCCCGTCGGCAATTTTGGGAAATTCTTGACCGTAATGCTCAGTCTGAGCGTGACAGCGAATATCGCTTGCACCCTTTATTCCATGTGCTTCAACTTTCAGGCACTCATACCCAGCCTTGCCAGAGTTCCCCGATATGTATTCTCAGTTGTGGGTACTGCAATGTGTGTCCCCCAGACACTCCCCATGTGTTCCCGCTGACTCCTATCTAACTTTCTCGTCGCCTAGCGCGCTACCTCTGTCGATCGTCGGTGCCCACAAGTTCTATGCTACGCTCACGGATTTCCTTAGTATCATCGGCTACTGGGCAAGTGCATATGCTTCCATCATTCTCGTCGAACACCTTTATTTCCGGAGAGGTGACTTCACCAGCTATGATCGCGCCGACTGGAACGTTGCCAAGCGTCTGCCGTGGGGAGCGGCCGCGCTAGCCGCAGGCGTCCTTTCATTTGGCCTTGTCATTCCCTGCATGGACCAAGTATGGTTCGTGGGTCCGATCGGCTCAAAAACAGGTGATATTGGTTTCGAGGTTGCCTTCCCCTTAGCCGGACTGCTCTATTTCCCTTTCCGCACGTTGGAGCTCCGGTATCAGGAAATCAACTAGGCACCCTCACTTCGTGGACATTTCTTGCGGAAACTGTATGTAGTGAAAATTTACCCGATTCATTTCCCACTCTCTCCCCCTGCACTTCAATTTCCAAACCCTACAACACCTGCTTTCCGAGTGGCCATTTTTTCGGCATGTTTTGATGGTTTCCAGGAACCTCTCACTGAGGAGGTCGTGGCCCCTGACCTGCGAATCCATATGATCCTGTTTATACATCGACCTTCCGTTGACATACAATCGCACAATCTTTTTAGTTATATACACTGAGGTTTTGGTTCTATTGTGGCATATGTTTTACTCCGATCTACATAGATTACGCTCCTGCTAACGCTAACTTGACGATAGTAAGCTGTATGTACCCAATTCACTCCTCGTAATCCATTCGGTAGGGCATTGCGGGAGGATTTAGTATGAACCGTTGAGTAGCCGATCGGAAACGCCTGCCGGTAGCACCGGTCCGTCGGGAATACATATCTTCAAATCGCACCCTTCCGTGTAACTTCGTACCTCGTGTCACAAACCAGATTGCGCCCCCACAAGCCACCCCCCTTTTTTTTTCCTTTCCTCGACCTTCTTTTCTCGTCCACGCCCAGCTCGTTTCAACTTTTGTATCACGAGACGCACGCATCATTGCAGCGTGTATCACACCATCAGTGACAAGTCGACGTTTGATCCACGCTCGCAGGGTCCTGGGTATCGGACCCTTATTTTTTACCCCGTGACCCAGCCCAGATCGACCCGTGCGATCGGTCTAGACTTGCGTACCCGCGAATGCGAGCAGTCCCTGGTGCTGCTGCGCGCTGTCACCCTGGACAATGAAACCAGTCAGGGGGGGCGACCCTGCAGTAACCCGAGACACAGGGATGGGGGCGGGGGCGTCGGAAATGGTCAGGTGTCCGGGGATAGACCTGGGCGTCTGGTGTGTAGGTGGCATGACAAAGGCGACGTGATGTAATGGGAATGCTTGGAGAGACGGAGCGCACATGTACACATGACCGCGATGCGTGATAGATGACCTCGAGTCGAGCGCGTCCGTTCGAGTCCGCACATCGGACGTCACGGGACAAATAGACGTAGTCTGATAAGATATATTGCGACCGGACGACGGGACATTCTAACATGATCTGATGCCTCCACGGTATGTCACAAGGGCTCGCCGTGGGCTCGGGCATGTGGGACGTCGGACGCCCGACGCACGCACGCATCGAGGTCGGGTCGCATTCCGGAGATCGAGCGTCGGCTTTGTCCGCAAGCCTCGAACGGCGTCTGATCCATACCATCAAAAAAAGTAACCATGAAATTGGATTTGAAAATATCATCAGCGGGATTCTCTGCCACGCCCCCCTTGCCCCACCGGGAGAAGCGAACAGGAAGGCGGCCGATTCTGATGGTCGTGTCAACTTTTTTATACGTGCGGTGTGGACGACGGGTTGCGTGCCAAAAAAGCGGGGGACGGTCGTATGCTGATATTATATTTCCGGACTACCATCGCGGATGCATTTTGACAGCTACGTTTGGAGTTACTAGGACGACATGTCGGACATTTGCATCCACGGGGCGATAGCCCGCGGGAGCTGCGATAAGCTACACCATGCTGTGGTCACGATCCATCGGCACCTGCTACATTTTTTTTCTGATCGCTAATGAAGCACATCAATGGGTATTCACCAAATACCCTATCTCGCCGAACATCGCAGTGTGATCGTCAAAAATCAACCGGACAGACAAAAATACTCGCCGACGTCACTCACCGGTCAAAAAACAAGATCTTCATTAATCAACCACAACGTACGGCTATACAGCGCTATCCATTCATATCATGTATCCCTCTCCAAATCGAGCCTTCGTAATGCGTCGTTTATGCGGTCAAGGCCAACTTGAAGTGACAATGTGGTCATCATAGGTTGCTCTGTGCAGGACAAATCCCGTTGTGCATGGAGTCACTTGTATGAATACGACGCACCATCTCCGGTAATATGCTCATTCAAGAATCGTCGTAGAGGTCGGAGAATGGAGTTTTGTACGCCCGTAACGTTACCTTGGGACCTTACTCCCGTCTTTGTGGCGCAGTGTAAGACAAAATAAAACGGAACCGGCGTAAAACCGAGATGCACCTTGTTTTCGTCGTCTCGTTGTAATAGCACGTAAAAAAACGAAAGGCAGTCCGCGATACGCAATAATTCCAGTGACTGCGCAAGCTCTTCGCTAGTCTTCCTCTCACTGAAGAACTCTGGGGGATTCGGTCTGAACAACACGCCACCAAATACCCGCAATAACTCTGGGGACGCGAATATGTTTCGAGATGGATGATCTGGAGGAAGCGCCAGCGCCTCCAAAACAGCTTCTTTGACTAGTCCCACGGCTGGTCCTCGGATCTGAGGAAAGTCTTCGTCCGTGGTGAGCTTGAGAAGCATTCCGAGTCTCAAAGGTGGTGGAAGTTTGGACAGCGTCAATGATAACAATCGAAGATTCAGTTGCCTGATGGTCGAGTCGAGATGCGTGCTCGCCAGCGCGGTGAATACCGTACATAGCGACGTCGCAACCTCTGGTGGTATGTTCATGTTCTCGTGGTTGAGGATAACGAAGAGCAGAAACAGTGCCTCATCAATGATGATGTTCATCTGCAAAGCGTCGATGAGGAGGTGATGAAGATCTGATAGCGCGGAGGATGTTGGGTCTACGGGTGCCAAGTGTGCCAGGTATACCAAATCACTGAATGAGCTGAGCTTCCCGGGGACTGCCTCGGGGCTGCTTTCCAAACTTTCGAGTGCGAGCTGCATGCGTAGTGTCATATTCTTGACCGCCGTAATTTGTCCAAACACACCTGAACTGTGAGCATTGCACCTTCCCCATCTTGCCACCCTTCGCTTGCGGACGGTACGAACAATCGGGGACAATAAGCTTGAGCAGCTCTTACGGCTAGAGACGCCTGGATCGATGGTGCACAGCTTACGACAGTTGTGTCGAGCAGCCCACGAAGAAGGCGCTGGGACGATGTCAGGCATGGTCTATAAGAAGGAAACCCGGAACAACCTTGATTTCTTGTGACCCACTAGAGTCAGCGACCGTAGATGCCCACACGGCCAAGGATTTGACCAGGCTGGCTACTTCAGTAATTAGCTTGCGACCTTCCTCCTTTGCGCAAAACGGAGAGATGGATGGAATCAGTGTAGTGATGTTCTCCAGCACAGGAGAGCACAATTCGAGAGCAGATCTCTTCCCAAGCCTCGATCGCGAGATAGCTGTCCATTTCGTCAGTGGACCACACCCCTCATCCTTATCGAGTAAAAGAACCTGGCGAGCAGAGCAAAATGATGCCAATGGTCCTTTGTACGAGGCCGGGGTCGTTTTCCCCTTCGTCGTCCTCGTCGTTGTTTAAGCATGTTTGCAGGTACTCGATCTCTTCCTGGACCACAATCATGACTTCCTTCGGACTGTTGTTGAGTGCACAAATGCGGATCAGCTCCAAGGCGCCATCGTGACGACAGGGAAGCAATGTAGGAAGGACGTCGAGCGGTTCCTAAAGATAACCTCAGTTCCCATCGGCGTAGAGGGAAAGGTGGAATCACTAGATACGCTGCATATTCATATCGAGAAACAGCTTCCTGGATGTCTTTCAGGGACACTGAATGAGACTGTTCGCTAGCAGCAAGTGAAATGAGCTTGGAAATGGAGTGTACGCATTCCTAGAGAATTGATCTAAGGGACGTCTCGATGCCAGAATCCTGAGTCTACCTCGTCGGTGAGATCTGGCGGTAGTTGGAGGTCCTGTAGAAAACGAGCCTTTCGTGAATCCATCGTGGTTATTGTGCGGCAGTGACCCTCTGACTTGAACTTGCAACATGACAGACACAGGAAAACTCTATCACAATCAATGCACGGGCGAGGCCCTCCAGACAGTCCAACGCCACGCCGTCGACGAGGACATCACCCTCTTTGCAGGGTGTTTCTGTCCGTTCGTCCAGCGTGCATGGGTTACGCTCGAACACCTCGGTATCCCATACAAAGTATGTACTCGACCCATGATAGTCCAATCCACTCATCGTGTACGTTCTAGTATTGTGCGTCCAAGCCGTCCCAGGCATGATATGAACGCAGCGTATCGTTGACAGACGAAGTCGATCCCTACAAGAAACCCAAGGAACTCCTCGATCTCTCTCCTAAAGGCCTGGTCCCCGCATTGAGGCTCAATAACTACACGCCGCCTCGCGCTTTGAACGAAAGCACCGTCATCATGGACTTTCTCGAAGAGTCCGTATACAACCTCGCTCCTTGCACCCCGCCTCACGATCAGTGGTCCCAATATCATGTTTACACTCATGTCTTTTTTCGTCTAGCCTCGCATCCACGTCAACCAAACGAACCCTCCTTCCGCCAATATCCGAGCCATGTAAGCGCCACCTGCACACATCCCATCGCGCTAACCGCTAACGCCGACCCAGATGCTCGAGCCCTCGTACGCCTCCAATCCGACCACATCAACCGCACCCTCGTACCCACTTTTTACCGCTACCTTCAAGCACAAGACCCCGCCGCACAAATCGCCAGCGGAAACGAATTCAGAGCGGCCATCGACATGCTCGTCGGCCTCTTTGAGCGCGCAGATGAGGAAGTCGGGGGGACCGGGTTATGGAAAGAGTGCGGAGAACTCGGATGGGCAGACGTCATGGTCGGACCCTGTGAGTCATGCTTTGAGCTGTTGACTGTGTCATCATGACTGGCTTGTTGACCGATTGACAATGACAACGTCGACGTGTACGTTGTGCAAATGGATCGTTAGGGATCTTCAGGGCGAGCAATGTTCTCAAACGCTATCGCGGGTTCGAGATGCCAGAAGGGGCGAAACTCAATGCGTGGTTGAAACGGCTGTTCGAGCACCTCGCGTTCAAGAGTACTTGTAGCACGGATGAACTCTACCTCGATAGTTACGAGAGGCGAGCGCCGTCGAGGTCTTCTATATTTGTTTGTATGGCTGATATGCCTTGTAGATACGCCTTCAACAGGCCAAACACTAGTCAAGTTGCGAACGCGATCAACACTGGGAGGGGCTTGCCTTGATCCTTGGTCAAGTAATAGTACAGAATCGTTGGTAATGTACACAAGTTCGAGTTAGCGCTACGAATTCAATATGTTTTGCCACTTACCATCGTACCTGGAAGCAGAACATAGCAATCAAGAGCTCGCACTTGCAGCTGCGAGAGTCCATCCACATTTAAAAGGGAATTCACTTACACTACAGCTATTACAGGAATAGTCTTTATTATAAGAATCATAGCAGTCGTCAAGGGTGGGTTGTCTCCGAATCCATCAACATCTCTCAAAGACTCGGTAAAGGTCAGGGAGATTGGCTACCTGGACGACATCACTTTCTAGCAGCGACTTTGGTGCGACCAAGAACTTGCGCATGGCCTGGAACAAGACATGCTCGGTCTGCCATGCTGTTGACTTTGTCTGTGCATGGGTGTCATCAGGGATTGAGGACGTGAAATGTGATGGTGATGGTGAATAAAAGTACGCAAGCTCGCGCATTAGTGTGAAGAAACATTCCTTCTCCGATTGCCACTGTACCTAACCCGTTCCAGTCAGCTGCTGGTGTCATCCATAACGCAAGACGCCTCACCTGTGGCCCCAGGCGCATGAGAAAGGCGGGCAACTTGTTGAGGTTAGGGGTGTATTCTTTCAAGAGATGTGGCAAGTTCTCAATTTCTCCGTCTGAAGTGATATTAATCTCAAAATATTCAGCCAACATGCCACGTCGTGTAAGGAGTGTTTTCGCAATACGCTGAGAATAGTCAAGCGTGAGTTCAGATCGACTTTCGAGATAGCAAGGGGTAATATTACATCTACAATTTCGTTTTTGCTGAGTCCACTTTTCTCTGTGCCTGGTTCTGCATCCACAGCAAGCTTTAAAAGAGCACGAAGTGGTGGTGGAGGGTCGAGCTTCAACCGGCGATAACTGCCGAATTGCATGAGAGCAAGCTGGTAGAACATCTCCTCGCTACGAACATGCGCGTCAGATTTGGGACGAACACAGAATATAGTAAGTACGACGTACGCCACTGCTGCATGGTTGAGAAGGTATAGTTTCGTGGCATGCTGGATCAGCGACAAGCATCGGTAACTGTCCACAATTCCAACGAACGTATGCTTCTTTATGATTTCTGTCAAGTCTGTTGAATGAACTAAGCACGCGCCATCCCGCGTAAACGGTCAATGCAACAAACCATGATGCACGTTCTTCTGCACCGACCTCCTGAGTTCCAAGATGGAAGTTAGATCACAGCTAGACTCCGGGATATCACGGAGGCCGACTGCTTTCTTGGATACATCGTCACCATCAGAACGTGAAGGGTTTAACACTGGGACCATTGATTCAAGAGTACGATCATGAAGAGACGTGCGGACTTTGTGGTGCGAATATATTTTCGTAGCTAAAGAGCGATAAGTAACCACAAGACCAGAACGTTGGTAAAACATACGATGAGACGCTGAAGCTGAACGTTCTTCCTCACCCTCTTCTTCCTCGCTCTCTTCTTCTCTCGCTTTCTGGCCGGCATTCGCATTCATTTCGTTCGAGCGGCCAGGAAGCAATGTCTAGAAACTGTCAATGACACTGATGAAACAGCCGACTTCAGCCTACCTGATATTCAAAGGTCCTGGAATGACTTTGACTGACGACCCGCTGGATAGCGTCTGATATCCGTTCCGTTATGGCTTCCTCGTTCAAAAAGATAACTTCCCGTTTCGTAGGGTGTACGTTCACGTCCACGGAGCGAGGATCTATCTCAAGACTGATGGTTTCAACACATCGTTTTGTTGTGGGTGGTTGTTCGTACCTGAGATATACGAATGGGAATGCGCCTTTGGGCAGGATTCCACTGTACACGCTTTCGATTGCCCGTTTGACACTGGTCGACTCGACGAGACGGTCTGCGATACCATGAGCGACCGAGTCAATCAACATTCCTTTCCGTTCCACAGTCGACTCACGGTTGATGAAGAGTAAGAACACAGTCTTCTTGGCTTGATAGTTCGGACTCGTGCAATAGGCCTCAGCGGACCATTTTTCGGTGTCATCAACGCCACCGGCTCCAACGGGCCGCGAGGCCTCGTCAGTGGACGACGAAGAGATCTCAATGTGCAAGAGTTCCTTCCCTATGGCATGGCCATATAGTAGGCGGATCGCTTGGTCGGTGGATGTGAGCGAAGTAGATAGTTCCGGAGTCACGGATCCAGCCTAGCCAGAGTAATCAGCAGGAAAATAGTCACACCATTAGTTCGCACACCTTTTTGCAAAGGAATGCGACCTTTGAGTTATGAATAGCATATTTGGTCACGACATCGAGGATTCTTGCGTACTCCTCGGACGGGCTACGCAACGCCGACAAGCGAGTGGGCGTATTATAAAACATGTCTTCAATCTGATTTAGTGAGCACCTATAGGACAGTGACTCGCCAAAGAAGGAACGTACAATGACGGTGGTTCCATCGATCCCAGCACAAGGTTTAGGATCCGGCGTCTGACCCGCTTTTGGAGGGACCAGCACGCCTTCGGAGTAGCATGCCCTGCGTAAGAATATTGACCCGGTACCAGATGAAACCAATGAAAAACTTACTTCCAGGCACAGGAATCAGTCTTGGTTTTGGTTACGATGGACATGTGGGCCACGTGGGATATGGATGCCAACGCCTCGCCGCGAAAACCATAGGTAGTTAGTCGGGACAGGTCAGAGAAATTCTTGATTTTTGAGGTCGTGAACCGCTCAGCTAGGATGGGCAGATCGGCTTTCTTCAAAGAAGTGAGCTGCGCGAACAGAATTTACAATAAGAGACGGACGCGTATGCCACAGCCATTGTCCTGAATCTGAAGCAATTTCATTCCACCATCCTTGACGGTGATACGTATCGATGTAGCACCAGCATCCAGACAGTTTTCAAGTAATTCCTTCAATGCGGAAGCCGGCCTATGTATGATCTTCCCAGCAAGTGAGCCAATTCAATAACGAAAGAACGAAGCAGATATGCACCTCTCCTGCAGCTATACGGTTTATGAGCGACTCCTGGAGCCTCAGTATGGGTGAAGGACCCGGTGGAAGTTGGGAATCATCTTGGGCTTCCCCCATGCTAGTATTTGATGCTGACGGAAAGTGAAATAGATGATATTTGTATAGAGCAAAGGAGTCTAACCTCTGACGAGAGCTACACCAAAGCTAAAGCATGCACCTTTTACAAGAGACGAACGTGGCTGAATGACAAAGTCGCGTCGGGGTACTGGGCACCCCTAGTCAATGTCACGTGCGGCTCTCCACTGTATGGATTGCACAGGCGCAAACTGCACTAATACTCGAATATTCATGGTTTGCGCGCGTGCGCGGGTTTGGACACACGAACCATGTACTATCCCTGGAGGTAGCGACGTCGGTCAACAAACTTGATTAAGCGCCAGATTGTAAGGGATTGATCAAGGTCACGTGCGATCAGGCTGGACCGCAGCTTTATCGCAACTCACTGTGACATGGCAACATCGGTTTTCTCTGTAGTACCTTCAACGCATAGTAGCTCGATGTTACCTGAAGACAGGTACAGGGGAGCGGTCGTGGAGGTGTGCATAGTCTCAGTTTAAGCGATATTCGTTTCCACATCAGGAACCACTACCAGGATCTCCAACTACCCCCCGCCTTCTCGCTTCCAGCGGACGAATCCATCTCGCGTGCACTCGAACTTGCGTACGAGCGCGACTTCTCTCACATACCGTGATTATGTTGCCAGTGCGCTCTGTACATCTCGAACGACTCATCCTCTTCTTGCAGGGTACTCGACAAGAATAGACGGCCCCTCGGTTATATTGACGCCGTTGCGCTCAAAGCCAAATGGCAAGCGGGACACGCAAAGCCAGTACGTCGCTCCTTTCTTGTTTGATCACCTGTTCATCGTACCCTGATGTATCCAACTTCGCTCATTAGAATGATTCCGTGAAGCAATACATGTCCAGGTTCATACGCAAGGAATCACATCCATACACCATCATCACACCCGACACTCCCCTCGCTGAATTAGCGGAATTTCTGAGTAACAACATCTTTGCGTTGGGTGAGCTGTCTTTGATATTCTCAACTGCGCAACGGACTAAAGACAATTTAGTGACGGATTCCAACAGAAAGTTTGTACTCGCTGTTGCCACGCCACAGGACTTGGAGGTTAGTATTCTACGTGCCCTCGTATGCATACCATCTTATCCTTTTTCTCACAGAACTTCGTTTCCCGCCGGGGCATATGATACTAGTGTAACATCCGCTTCACTCTCATGTCATGCTTTCAGTGTCAATTTATGGTTCCATATAAGCCCTACTATTTATCGTCCAGGGGGTATAGCTTAACCGAATGGTAGTACATACCAATGCAACACAGACTAGCACTTTTTCAGAACTGTAGTGCTACAAGCTTAATCACCCGACGTGTATTGATATGCACCTATTCTACCTGCAAAACTCTAGCACACCGTAAAGACATGTGGTGTACATTCCCCCAGTAAGTCCTTTCATGTACATATGATATACTTCATTAAGGACACTGCCACGATTAGCTGCCTGAGCGTATGTCGGCATGCTTCTCTGGTGCCACTGGTGTGTCCCGATATTCTTCTATGCTCGTATTCAAGCCTGGTCCAGGATTTCGTTGCGCGCCTTGCTCGTGGTTCCTCTGATTGAAAGGTCCTGACACATTTCAGCTCCATTGCACTGCTTGAAAGTGTGCCCCGAACACTGACCTGAAGGTGTATGCTCGGTCCACGAGACTGGGTCTGCGACGCCACGTCCTCAGGTTGTGTGCGAGAGTTGAGCCTGTATTGATTAACGGGGTTACATGGCGCATCGACAAGTGAGATTCGCTCACATGGCAACTAGACCGAAATGGCATCAAACACGGAATTGGAACATTTATCTCGACTCACGTAGAGTATTTGTGTAAAGCTTGCTTTTGCACAGATGGAAAGGCGCCCTGTAAGCGCCCTCAAATGTATCCGATACTTGGCCCAAAAAACAAGCATCCAACACTTACCAATACAACCATCCAGGCTCGGCCAGAAAAGTGACGAGCATGCCAAACTGGACGAGAGTTACTAATATGCCGCGCTTGAGAACGAAGAAGAATAGTCGACGAATCGACTGTGCCGTTCTGAAAGTGCCCTCGTATGAGTGTAGTCAGCAGAGGATGCTCCAACTAACCTGTGCAGGCCTCCCCGGGTGGACGCAAGAATACGACAGAGCGTACAGGTGATAAAGAGATCCGCCACGAAAGTTAGACCCTCCTCAAGGGACGTAACGATCTGAAGTGATGAGACATAGTAGAAAGCGGGCGCCGAACCGACGTACGTCTATTGGGCTCCCGATAAGATCACCTGGAGGTGCTACATATAAAAACACTGTTTTTCCTGCGAGAAATCAACCCAGGGTTCATAAAGTACAAGCAAACTGCTTGCCAATGCCTGCTCCTAATGGCCGCCGGTTGATGTCAGTACCCATGTACACACAAAATATGGGTCACCCACCCAGCGCAAGAAGTGCCGCGCATGTCTATCGACGGTTACCATCAATGTCGCACACAAACAATGGATACACACTATGATTCCTGGAATAATCCGCGCGAATCGCCCGAATACGGCATATTCTTTCAAGACTTTCGAATGCAACGACTTTGAATCAATTCCCTACCCTATTTGCAACTGAGCACGACGACATACTTATCTGGATGCGCGTAGCAAAGAAGAGCTGAGCGCTGCATGCATCGCAAATATTGAGTCAACGAGAAAAAAGACGAGCTTGCAAGCCCCTTACATGCAGGTGACGATCGCCGTCAAGGCGGTGTCTATAGTCCATTCTCTGTGTCGAAAATCAATTGGAAAAGTCACGCTCTAACTTTGATCAACACCCACGGTGGAAGGGAAAACAAACCGAAATAATTGCCCGAGTTTATGACCTAGTGAGTGAGCTGTCAGCCGCAGTCAGAGAGTCTGGCAGATTAAAGTAATCATTCACAAAGAAATAGTATATAGTGGCAGCGATCACCACCGTTGACGAAATGTCCAAGATGCTATCAGAAATATCAGCCATCAGCCTTCATACGCTGAGCTGGGTTCTCTCGGGGGCTCACAGCATGAGCGCTATCTTAGTGAACGACGATCGAGTCAATGAAACACAATTATCGGGCATCACATTGCACACACCGCAATTTGAATGCTGAGGGGGTCCCGACTACGGTTGTAGTACGTGTATGCCTGGCTTAACGTCGCGCCCAAGAGACTATGAATGACGCAAGTGAATAACACACAAGATGGATTTGTATCTAGCTGGACGCTTACGCTGTAGAAATAGCGAATCCTACAATCGGAATATTGGAAAACAGCGATGACGTTCCGGAGAGCTCGATGGACTCACCCCAATAAAACGGGCCATAAAATTGGATAATGAAAGAGGTGGACGACATGATGGAAGATCACAAAAGAACCCTGCATGCATCAGCCCGCTCACCCCTAAATAATGGTGCCCCGACGCGGCTGCATACCCACAGACTATCACACAACGAGACGCCTCTGTCGGCCTTCTTTCAAGTCGACCTGTGACGCCAGTCTAAAAAGTTAGTTAAACGTGCGGGATTGAAACTTTGCTCGCACTTGAGAACGCTTCCAGATACAACGTGACTTGAAGCAATCGGAAGGTTCGACACCGCCTAAAGAGTCGTTTCGATGAGGCACGAACTAGAAGCCAGAATCGCGTAGTGCATGTCAACACGAGCAATTTAAATGTTCGTGCTCGGAAGCAGTATTTACCAAAGAAACAGGGGTGCATGTGCATAGCCTCTCATGTGATGCGAGATTCACGGAATGCAGTCGGCGAGTTGTCTCCTAAAATCAACCATTTAGTTCTAGAAGGAGAAATCTACGGAGTAACTAATATAGCTCCAGTATGCACGCAGCTCTGCTCGTGACCGACCGTCTCGTGTTTGTTTGGCTTGTGGACACAGCCGACGTTGGGAGAGTCTCAGTGCCACCATCAAGGAGACGTACTAAACCCTGGAATTTGAAGACGATTATGTAGATCACAGGTGACTGTTGGGATGCAAGGGTTTACCCTGGTTCCGGTCACCCTGGTCTATACAAATTTACGTTCTGCCTGGGACACGGAATACTACATATATGGTACTAGTGTCGCCACAAATCCGTCTGCGACTCCTAGGCTCAGGCTTCACGCGCACAACCGACCAACGAGCTACTAGTACATTTACACCATACCCGATACCCAGCGAACAACTTACAGATTGTAGATAAACCACGCACTACGATCTCCAAGACTATCTGGTTCTTCTTCCCTGCTTACTCTCTGCCTCTCTTCCCCTTTCAACCGGTTTTGCCACCACAAGTATGCCAGGTTGGCAGAGGCGAAAATCGCCATCCCCACTGACATGATAATAAACGTGATCGTCGCTGATGTATAGTTTGGGGCAGAGGACAACGATCCAATGAGCCAGGTAGCAAGAAGACCACCTAGTTCGGCCACGATAGAATTCACAGCTACAGTGGTCGCGCGTCGCGTATGGGGTGCACTGTTGTTCGCTATCCATGTGGCCAGGGCGAGATACACACAAAACGAGCCGGTGGCAGAGAAGAAAAGGGAGGCATAGCGGATGTGATTAGATGTACTTGCTGAACATGCGCACCTATCAATAGACATGCTTCTGGTGGACTGTTTCCACACACCGTAAAACATGGCAAAGCCGATCGCTTGCACAAGAGAGAAGAATATCACCGTGTATCCACGACACTGATAACGGTCTGACACGATAGCCGAGACGATGGACACTTCATAGCAGTTGGATCAAGAAAGAAAGCGATGATCTTTTGAAATACTTACAAACAAACGTAGCCGCGAACGGAGGAACGCTCATGAGTTGGGCTTGGTTACCTGAATATCCGAGACCAGCGACGATGGTCGGTTCAAAGCTGTCGCCATGGTTGTCAGCGTAGGGAAGTGAGACTAAGGTGGATCGAGCTCACTAGGCCAGACCAAATAATATTGTGCCTGATGGGACCATCGTCAATCGAGACGGAATTAAGCGAGTACGAATATCACCATTTAGGAAGGATATGACAAGGAGGAGCCACACGTGCAGGGACTTGGCCACTCTAAAGACTTCTCTCCAGCTGAAGCTGTCCTTGACTTCGTCTTCCGATATGGAACCGGCGTGTTTCAGAGCGAAGACGACATACTCCCGTTCCTCCTCTGTCAAAAAATGTGCTGCCTCAGGCGAGCGAGGAAGAAGGAAAAAGGAAATCACACCAAATACAAAAGTAAATATGCCCTCCTGGCCAGATGGGTGAGTGTCGTTCCGTGAAGCAGTGGGTGTACAAGCATACCAAAATCAATATCCAGGCCCAGCCAGGCTGCCCACCCTTTCCATCCAATTGGTCGATGGCAGCAGCCAACAATCCTGAGAAAGCGCTCGCCAATGATGCTGTGGCATTGAAAGCCGCAATCCTTGAAAAATGTCGAATGATATACTTTGACATCGATTTCATGCATACTGCATTTGTAGCCCCTTCCAAGGATAGAAACAAGAAAGATAAAGAATAACAGAAGGAGGAAGACCACCTGTCCCAACGATAAATAGACAGAATGGTGGTCACGCATACTCAGACCTTGAACCAATCCCAGGAAGAATCGACATGCCAAAAATCCGGGGTAGTTGCTGACGAGACCTGAACCACATATGAGCGGATGTCTGCCATCAGAGTGACAGTGAAAGTTTCGCACCTTGGGACGCGGAAATCACACCCCACAATGCAACCATAGAAGGAAGCATGAGGTTAGGTCCTACATGCTGCAACGACGCAATGTATGAGTAGACATAAGCGGCCGATTATCAATGACATTGTGATTTACTTTCAAGAGTAGCGTGGCTGGGAACTGGGCTGCAATGAAGGGGCTAGCGCACGATAAGGCAATGCCAAAGACCACAAGTATCTCTGCACACATGCGTACGCTACAGTCAAAGCCAAAGTAAACTATGGGGGGTAAGCAGGGAGATGAATTACATGGAGAACCAAACCTACCTGGTAATTTGACATTGCCAGTGATGTCTGCAAACCAGCGACACGCACATTTGCAATGTTGGTCCTATCCTATATGCCATCTACACATTGATGACATTGAGCATGAACTTGAATTCAAAACATACTACAGCAGCCAGCAAAAAGAAGCTAGTGCATAATGGAATGACCCATCTGTCGATCTTCTTCCAGACAGTGCCATCTAATGCAGCATGCTCGCCTTGCAATAACTCTTCATCCTTGAACTCACTTAGTTCATTTATATCATGTGAAGTGAGATACCAGTGGGATACACCAGGTTTGACCATTATGTAGTAGAAGAGGGCCAAGAGGAGCAGCAACCTCAACAGTGCATATCATTCATGTACTCACTATTTTATCAGATAAAGGATAGTAGTAAGAAGAGGTTCATATATACTTAACAAGTCCAGGTCTGCGTTTAGTTAGATTGCTTAGTTTGCACAAAGATCAATACTGGTTGTACTTGATACCGTCTCATTCAAGAACATCATGCAAGGGCACAATGCTTCTGTGACAGCACTGAGGCTATATCACAACTTCTGTCCCTTCTACATATGCGTCTCTTGCCAGTTAATATTGACCATACTGTCAGAGTTGCAAACTGACCGCTCGAGACTTCTTGCACTGCTCCAATTAAGTGTATGTCAAGATGGGGCGCACATTCCTGTGAACCGACTGGTGGGTCCGTGTCCGTACAAGACCAACCCGTTTTCAGTCAACCCCCACTGTTCTCTGACAAGGAATTTCATTCGCGTTCCGCCTAGCCGGACCTATGTCACCTATTAATCCGGCCTCGATTCAGAGACTACAGTGTCATGAAGAACCGGCCAGGCATGCAAACACCTACGGTCGCGGTCGGACTCCTAGGTGTTCCGGAAGAAATGGAAAGATGAGATACGAACAGAGGCAGTGTGTCGTCGACGACACAAGGCGGCAAGCACCAAAGATTATCATTCGGCTGTGGTGCGCATTGCTGAGGGGGTCGTTTCGGGGGATGAGCCCGAGTTGGTAATGCTACGACAAAACTCAGTGGTCAAAGTAAACCTTGGAGTTGAAAGAATCAATAAATGGCAGAATATCAAGCCTGCTGTATGTACAGCTCACATAGATCCAGTCGTTCGGCAGTATTTTCCTCGCTTCTGCATCCACTTGGATGGAGTGGACGGACGACAGTGTTCCAGTTAATTGGTTGAGCTGCGACCAAAGCCTTGGTGAACATGCTCCAGACATGTGGAGTTGGGATGGTGCCTTTGCCAGTGACGAAGCGTTCCAACAGTGTCACAGTGCTTCTGTTTGTCAAGTTTGGAGGCTTGTAACAAAATCCGACAGTTTTGTGAGGATAGGTACTTCTGCAGATTGGGTTGTAGTTCTAACGAGTCCTGACCGTCCTAACGGCGGCTATTTCACTGAAGATGATCCAATGCTTCCTGTGTTACTTAGCAGCAATAGTGACGTCGAGAAATTGTGGGAGTGGTCTGAAGTCAAAATAGCTATCAACACGGGTTGGCTCATTACATAATTGTGTACGAATTGTGCAGCAGCGGAACTACAGGAAAAACCCCATCGCCATTGGATTTGGGGACGCGCGTACTTACGGGTGACCGACTACAAGGGGTTATCGACCCCTTTCATTCAAACGTACAACTATACATACATGCCTCAAATCTATCCGTATGGGACTTCCACTGTACTTATGTACTACTTCTGGTAGTGCCTTTCGCGGAGAATATTTACCCAGACCTATTCAGGGTGGCCCGCAGCGCTACAATGTTAGTCACCCAACGCGGATACAGTCATCCACATCACCCGACTTTCGGCTTCCCCCTGAATTAACATTGCTTCTCCGGCGCCGCAGACACAGACAACGCATCCCAATGCACTCCCGCATTCTCCCATGTCCGTATTTGATCTCGATCCGGAATCTCGCTACGCTCTTGACTCGCTGTTTCTCCGCTCGAAACGTCCTGTAATGTTTCAGCCTCATTGCGCAGGCGCAGAAGCATGCATATGCATATGCACTGACCTGATGGGGTAGGCTCCGGCAGAAGTACCGCGTCTGCGGTGCTAGTTCCTCAGTTTGCATGCGAGAGTTGAGCCTGTGTGTATGAGCACATTGTATGATGCGTTGACCGCCGAGAATCACTCACATGGCAACTAGAGTCGGACCGAGAACGACGTCAAACATGGCATCAGATTATACTGAATTGATAGCTCACGCAGCGTATTCGTGTAAAGCTTACTCTTGGAAAGGTGAAACGGCATCCTACAAGCACCGTCGATGCATCTAGTCCTTGCTTCGAGAAAAAACGGCTCAGCACTTGCCAGTACATGTATCCGGGCTTAATTACGAAAGCGATGAGCGCGCCGATCTGGAGGGCCGTCACCAGTATACCACGGTTAAGAATGAAGAAAAAGAGTCGACGAATTGGAGAGCTCGCTCTGAAGGTCACCTTGTGTCAACGTCGTGAAAGGAAGACGCTCAGACTAACCTGCGCAGGCCGTCCTGGGCAGACACAAGGATACAACAGAGCGTGCAGGTCGTAAAGAGGTCAGCCACAAATGCCAGACCTTCCTCGAGCGACGTGGTGATCTAAAATGATAAGACGTCGAGAAAAGTAGACGTTGAATCGACATACTATCATCGATTCTTCGCCAAGTTGTTGAGGAGATGCGGACTCTGTCCATATAATCACTGTCTTTCCTGCGAGATATCTGCCAGTGCCCACAAGTTACTAGGAGAATACTTACCAATGCCAGCCACTGATAATGCCGATCTACGTCAGTATCCACGTGAACGCCTAACAGGTACTAAGCTCACTCAGCGAGAGAACTGCGGTGAATGTCTATCGACACCTAGTCATCAATATCGTGCACCACAGATCGATGATAAGCACCCACAATAATCCCCGGAATCATTCGCTCAAACGGCCCAAATACCGCACATTCTTTCATGACTTTCAGGTCAGACGACCCCGAATCAACACTCGACCCCGTTCGCAAATGAGCGCAGACATACTTATATGGATGCGCGTGGCGAAGAAGAGCTGCGCACTACCAACATGTATTCAACACGCATCGAATTAGCGGGTGCCGAGGAGAAGACGCTCTCGCGAACGACCTACATGCACGTAACGACCGCCGTCAGCGTCGTCTCGAGGACCCATTCCCTGCGTCAAGTCAACCCAAAATCCAGACCACCCGATCGACACCTACGGCGGAACAGAATCGAATGTCGCATAATTCCCAAAATCGACAATCTACATTGTCGGCGAGCGCGTGAGCGGACAAACGAATCGTCAGCACCGAGTCGGACGGATCAACGATCGAATCATTACAAAGTAGTGGGACACGGTGGTGGCGATTACCACCGTTGACGACAAGTCCAGAATGCTATCGAGTCGCGTCCGTTATTAGCGCTCCGCCGTGATCGGGTTTACTGATTTTCCGCACGAGACTTACATCATGAGCGCGACCTGCGACCCTAGTCAATGAGATGGAGTCGTCGGACGACACGCCGCATGGACAGACACGCACCACAACTCGGATGCTGAGTGGGTCTCGACTACGGTCATAGTACACGTACCCTTGGACAAACGTCGTTCCCACGAGACTGTCAACAATGCAGGTGAACGGACAGCGAGAGGCGCAAGTTTACATCGACAGGATGCTCACGCTGTGGAAATGACGAATCCTGCGATCGACATGTGAGCGACCTACACGGACGAGGACGGTTCGGAGGACAAGAGGCGGAGAACTCACCCCAATACATCGGGCCAAAAAAGGTGCCGACAAACGACATGATAGACGACCGCAAGAGCCTTGCGAGCGTCAGCTCGCTCGACTCTCAGGTAGAGGAGTTACCTCGGGGATGCATACTAATACACACGGGAAGTCGGGAGAGGCGCTGATCTGGGAACGCTGCGAGATACGGTATGACCCGGGCAGCTGCACCTCGGGGATACTTGGGGGTCCAACTTACGCACGTCAGCCCACCGCACGAACGAATTTAAAATTGTTGCGCCCAAATCATCATGCCTTCCCATCCTCAGGGAGGTGGAGAACCAGCTGGCCAGGGTCGGGGTGGATGTGAGAAACACGTAAACCTGGGAAAGCCCTCTCACGTCTGTTCAGAAAGGTCTGCCAGGAACCCGACGTGATGGTATTGATTCCGAGGAACGTTCAATGATCGCCCAATGTAAACGGAATTGCTCCATTGCCACGTAGTCAAGACCGTGCTCACCTGTTTCCGCTTCAATACCACAACGCCACAATGCCAGATAACACAGGCTTGACATCTGATCAGCGCGCGGCTTGTCAGGAGGCGGCGCGCACGTTCCTACATGGGGAGAATCAAATTACGTCCACGGCGTCCATGACTTATACCATATGGTCAACCTGTACTAAGACGAATCAAAAGCATACAGATTACGAGAGCAACACAACACGCATAGCAATACAGGGCATGATCAACGAATCATGAATAGGCCGTATACAATCCACCTGCGTCGAAACAATTAAGACTTTCTTGGTCGTGCGGTACCCTTTTTTACTTGCTTGCTCATCTTTTCCTATTCGACACCATCAACGCCGTCGTTCATCTCGCTTCGTATCCGTGTGACTCACCTGCGCCTTCACCCTTGCCTTGCGACCGAACTTCTTATCTCGTTCGGACGGTTCGCCGCCCTCCTCTTCCCTGTTACTCTCCTGACCCGTTTCGCTCACCACAGAACTGGAGCGTTTCGGGGACGTCGCTTTCTCTGATGGATCAGGAACCGATGCGTCATCAGACGATACTTGTTCTTCTGATTCAGACTGATCACTGTTCCATCGCGCCGACTTGTGCGTCTTGGCACGCCTGTTACGACATCGACATCAGCGAAAAAGTTGTACTCCGCATCGCCCAGGAACCTACTTTGACGCGCCGTTGGCTCGAGCTCGAGAAGCTCTGCGCTTCGCAGGCGGGGACTTGCCATCCCTTGCCTCCCTTATGTAATTTGATTTTCGACGCACCTTGGAGGCCGCGGCTGCCTTGTGTCCCTTAATGTCCCTCAGCCAAGTAATGGTTTCCTCGGGCAGGTATTGCGTCTTGACCACCTTTGCCGCTTCTCAGAACGAATCCTCAAGTAATCGGCGATGCTGTATCCCTTACCTTGGCAACCGCATCTGGGCTAGGAAGTGGACGCAGAATGTCCGCGGGTAATTTGACTTTACCAGGGTAACTCTGAAGAGTCCACGAACGAGCTTGGGCGCGTGCCCTGATCAATTCTTGGGCAAGCTCTGCTACCGTATAAAGATTCTAGTACGCAACAGCAATCAACGTGCGCGTGTGCAAGTCTGGCGGAATTCTGCGTACCTCGCTGTACGTATGTGACTCTGAGTCGCGCACGGTCTTGGCTTTCAGCGCAAGGTGGAAAAGAAGTGCAATATTATCAGAACTCGCGATCAGATCGAGGTAAAATTCAATATATCTAAAAGAGCAAGATGAAAATGGGCCCAGACGGGAAAAGGAAGTAAAGGCCCACTTTGCCATCTCTTGCATGTTTTCGTGCGCGGTAGAAAGATCGGGGTGGTGTGCAAGAAGATGAAGAAGGCGGATGAAAATCATTTCTAGTTGATCAATGCGTGCAGCTGGGGTAAGGGATTTCGAGACGAATGAAATATAAGCTATGGCCTGGAATGTCTCAATGCTCAGTACTCGGTTTCGCGGAGTAGGACTCACCCTGTCTCGAACATCAGCCTCGGGATCATGAATTGTGAGGAAGGGTATCGTGTTAAAGCGTGGCGGAAGTTTGCGTGCAGTTAGCAGAGACACAAGTTTGGTCAAGAAGATTATTCGGACGTGATAACACGGGTCCTGAGAGACGTACATCATCGTCAGAAGGTAACGTCAATTCGGACCCCTCACCTGAACTATGATAGCTAGCCATACAAAGTTGCTACTTATCACGTTTGCAAACGCTTCCACGGTAGAAAGGTGTAAAAGCGACACGGCAGCTTGCAGTCGCATGCGTGATTTGACCGGCGGACTAGGTGTGATGTGTAAGCATCATGTCCCAGTAGCATGGTCACTCGAAAACCCTACCTGTCCCGTGCATCTACCGAAAAGGATCCAGAATGCTCCAGTAGTGTCGAAAACATTTTCAGCGCGGGTGTGGCAAGTTCCGCCGCGGTTTCTGCAGACGCGTTGGCAAGACATCGATTCCGACAAACTTTCAAAGCGAGAATCCTGGCTTTTTGTAGTGGTGCCACGTCGTCATCTTGCACCCAGTCGTCGTCGACATCCATTTCCTCCTTGATCGCGAAAGTGAATCAGGGTGTCTGTCCGTGGAGAATTGAGGTGACCTTACTGTATTCTTTAACCGTCGACCCATCAACAGTGTCTTGATCAAGAATGCCATGATGGCGTCGCTATCATGTTCAAACGCGCCGGGCCTGAAGCGTGCCATTTGTGCTAGGACGGTTGTATGGGCAACAAGTTCCTGTGCTGTAGCTCCCGAAAGCTTCTCCGAAATAGACTTCAAAGCAATTCAATAGACTGTAAAACTAAGCGCGAACAGCACGCACCATGACGATTTCCACACACACGTCTTCATGGTCTTTCAAGGAAGCCAGAAAACGAGCAGCAAACTTGGCAATTCTCGGATTTTCCCCGAGTGCAAATCGCGCTATGCGTTCTAGTGTTCGCCTTGCGCATCAATGACGCTGATGTCAGCGAAGCTGCCTCAAAATAGGATAAACGAACACACTTGTCCAACGCCGCTTGGGATCCATCCGCCTTCACCACTGCCGCGAGTGCATGCATGCCAACCTCCACTAGAGTCACGTTGCGCTCGTCGGCAATTGCCTTTGTGAGTTCGCCGACGTGGGCTTTATAGAGGACAGGGCAGTGTTTTGATATGAACGTCAAGAGTTGTTGAGCATGCTTTGACGACGGTGCAGACTTTTGGACTCTCTTGATCAGAGTCGAAATAGACGACTGGTTCACGATGCGGAGCGTAGCGCGACGGAGAAATATCGTCATCGTCGAAAGGGTAGACTCGAGTGATTGCTCCACACGTCGTAGGAACTCGCTCGAGGCTTTCACGATGCTCTTCAAGTCAGACTGGGGATCCACGCACGTCTTGAGTAACTTGTAAAGCCTGTTTTCGTTCGCCTTGGCAAAGTCATGCATATCTTCGGCTGCTTTCTGTGGATCGGGGAATTGTCCTGACAGGAGTCAAGTGATTGAATGGAGGACCCTGAAGATCACGTACGAGACAAGTGCTTGACCACGTTGTTTAGTCGTTGTACGATCGCCTCCTCGTTTTCGTCGATCACTCCACCCTAGCAGGTACTGATAAGGAAAAGCACGATAAACATCTAGGGAGGACTTACGTTGTTCTGTATGCAGGCTTGCAGGTAATGTTCATACGTGGTCGGACGACTATACGCAGTTGATCTTCGCTGCCATGACGAGAAAATCGATCAACGCACTTTGCTTTAACCCCACTCATACTCAGGATCGTGTTGACACCAAGGTCGTCTAGGTGTCGCATGGTGTTGAGCAAGTGATCTGTCCAGGCTACCTCGTCGACCTCAACATTTTTCGACATTGAGGCGGAATTCATGGAAGACGAAGGTAAAGGGAGAATATAATCGGCAATGACTTGCTCCGCAGCAGCTTTGGCTTCAGACGTCATGTTGGAAATGTGCAAGATTTCGTTTGGAATCCACGCGAAATGTCTGACCGCAGACGAGTCACCGTTCTCGCTAGATGTGCGCATTAAATGACGACACTCGCGGAAACGGGGGACGTACATTTCCGGGTATGCAAGGCTATATAGCTTGCCTAGCGCATTCATAGCTTCTACACGAACTGCATGCTTCTTGTCCATCCCTCGGCCCGCAACTGCCCGAAGTTGCGCCTCTGAGACATAATGGAGCGTGGTTTCGTAATCAAGTTGAGAATACACTTTGCACACTGCAGCACGAACTTTCTCGTCTGGATCCAAGAGTTTGAGCTGGAGCATTTCTATTCGAGGGCAACGTCAAGGCTGTCGTCTACAGGTCCCGAGATAGGAGCTTGCCTTCGACGGTCTCTCTGTGTTCGGGCAGGTTAAAGAGCAATCCCCTCGCGCTTTCGACGAGCTTGAGACGCACGGGGCCAGCCTTGTCGTTTTTGCGCATCAGCCAGGCGTTCCACGTTGTTGGATACTTTCGGATGAGATCGGGGCCACCCTTGTCGGCAAACATCTCCCCTAATGCTTGGGTGGCGATCAGTCTCACTTGAACTTGGTTGACGCGTAGTTCTTCTTCGAGCTGAGGTATAACGCTGTGGAGTAGAGAAGGACACGACTTGCTGAGTTGCTTGACGAGATCATGTGCGATGCGTATTTCGTCAAGGTGGCTCTCCGAGTCGAGGTCGCGCGAATTGGTGAGGATGATGTCGGTAAAGTATTGGCAGACATGACGCTGCAGTTTGTCCGAGGTCGCGTTGCAAATCTGGACGGCGAGTCTGTATGCGGGCTGATCCAGACGCTAAAGGGGAGTAATGAACGAGAAGGCATGGCAAGGTGATCGAGGACTCACCGTGTTCTTATCCAAGAACTGGGCCATGATGGTGTCCAAGACGTCGCTTGGGAGGGACTGGCACTCGTCGATGAGGGCGACGAGGATATCGGCAAGAAACAACTCTATCTTTTTGGCCAGGTCGCGTCGCACGAGGCCGAAAAAGTCGCGAAATATTTCGGACATGAGTTCGTCGGCGTGGGGAAGATCGCACACGAGCACGACGCTCTTGACGGTGGAGAGGGATTCGAGGAGGTGAAAGTACTCGTTGTAGTAGGGTGCATCGGTGCCCTTGAGCCCGGTGGAGAGCTGCCTGAAGAAGAACTGAAAGATGTCCTTGAGTTCGTTTTGGGTATAAGGGGCGTCTGGGGCATATAGCCTGAGGATGTCGGCGAGACAGCAGGCCGTGTATGCCTTGACGCCCCTGTCCTTGTGGAGGAGGAGGGAGGTGTTGACGAGCTGGGTGCGCACGGACGCGAGGGAGCTGACGTCGACGAGTTCCTGGTCGAGTTCGGCGAGTTCGGTGTGGAGTACCCTGAGTTTCTTGAGGAGCACGTCGGTGGAGAGCGACTTGCCTACGATCTTTTCGTTAAAGGTGAGCTTCTTCGACGCTGTCGTGGCCGTGCGCGTCTGAGCCACCATCGTCGAGCGCGGCGGGCGGGAGGTGCGCTCAACGCGTCCGACCGCGCCCTCTGGTGTGTCGGAGATGGAATACATGAGACTCCGACCGTGCCGATCCAGGCTCCGTTCGGCCGGGGCTGTCTCGATCGCAGCCCAGCATGAGCTCGCAGACCCTCGCACAAAAGGAACGCAAGCTGTTTACGGAGCTCTTGCAGGCGTACGAACAGAAACAGCTCGCAAAGGGACGCAAGATCGCGGACCAGATCCTCAGGAAATATCCACAACATGGCGGTCTGTCTGCCCGCCAAACCCGCTCGCTGTGTCTCGCTGACTTGCTGCAGAAACGATGTGCATGAAGGGCCTCGTCATGGTCCACCTCGGCGAGCGCGAGGCGGGGATCACGTTGATCAAGGACGGCATGCGCAAAGACCTCCAATCGCACATATGCTGGCACGTCTGGGCCCTCATACAAAAGGGCGAACACAACTACGAGGAAGCCCTCAAGTCCTACACCATGGCCCTCAAGATCGACAAGGTGCACGACACGCGCCGCGTCCGTTCGTCACGCTGACCCACCCTAGGACAACTTTAACATCATACGAGAAACGTCCATTCTGCAGACGCACACTCGCCAGTACGACGCGCTCGTCGAATCTCGCCTTCACATGCTCCGTCTGCGTCCCTATTCGCGCGTCCACTGGATTGGCGTCGCGCTGGCACTCAAGCTAGCTGGCAATGCAGCAGAAGCAAGACGCTTCCTGGAGCATATCGAGGACTTTTTGCGGGTATGACCCCATCACCACCGTCCCACTATCCCGTTCACTCTGCACCATAGCACGTCCCTGCCCGCGATCCCGAGTACGGTGAACTCGTCTTCTTCTACATCCGTGTACTAGAAGAGCTGGGAGAGTTCCAGGAAGCCTTGGCACTGCTGGACAAGAAAGCCAAGGATAGAATGCTCGTCGATCGTCCCACAATCGCAGAGTGCAGAGGTGAGCAACGTCCAATCACCCACCGTCAGCCTGCTCATCCCGCCTACAAGCCCGCCTTTTTGGAAAACTCCAGTCGTCTGCTGACGCGACTAGCGCGCAAAAAGAGGAATGGGCAGAGGCAGCTGAACAGTCCTGGAGAGAACTCATCGACCAAAACCCCGACAGTCAAGACTATTACAAGGGCTTCCTCGCCAATGCTGGCGTAAATCTCGGTAATGCGCGCAATATATACCCTTATCGACGCGTTCTCATGCCATGAAAGGCAGCCTGACTGACGAATCGCGAACCAAAGCCCTCTCCATCCTCGAGGACTTCTCGTCCAAGCACCCAAAGACAAACACGCATCAACGACTAGCTCTAACCATCGCAGAGGGTAAGCGGTGCCATATCGTCGACTCCGTCTTCCAAATCGTTTCCAGGCGACAAGTTTAAGGAACTGGCGAAACCCTATCTCGAGCGTGCACTACAAAAGGGGATACCCTCCCTCTTTAGCGACGTCAAAAATCTGTATACTGATCCATTCAAGCTCCAGTCGATACAAGACATTATCGAAGATATCCGTTCAGGCGTCTCCCCCAAGGATCAAACACGGCCATCCACATCTCCGGATCCTGCAGACTATCTTTGGACGCTCTATTTTCTCGCGCAACACTATTCTTTCCTGAGGCAACACGAAAAGGCGCTCGAGGTTCTCCACACTGCGATGGAACACACGCCGACGCTACCCGAGTTGTACATGACCAAGGCGCGCGTGCTCAAGCGCGCCGGTGACCCGTATGGGGCTGTGCGCGCCATGGACGATGCTCGGAAACTTGACGGGCAGGATCGGTATGTCAACACCAAGTCGGGTAAATACCGTCTGCGCGCAGGGATGATCAACGAAGCAGACGACGTCTTGGTGCTATTTACCAAGGTTGGCTTTCCCGCGCCCGCCCTCTCCTGCTCCTCATTGACCGCCTCTCTAGAAAGGCGTCTCCGCTCCCGCAGACTTGCTCGAGATGCAGGCGCTACACTATCTCGTCGAGGTGGGCGACGCACAGAGACGACTGGGAAGGTACCACCTCGCGCTCAAGACGTATTATGCGATCCAAAAGGTACAGGATTCGCTGTCCGATGCGCTCCGTCCGCTCTGGAACTTTACTTTTAGTTGTTCCATGGTTTCCGCGAGGAGCAGTACGACTTCCACCTGTACTCGCTTCGCAGGAGCATGCTTGGTCCTTACGTTGCGTGCGTCCTTGCCGCCTGGCACAGGAATACGTCCTATCAGTAACTGATCTCACTTTTACAGAATGCTTGGCTGGGAAGACAATCTCCACTCCCACCCCGCATATATCCATGCTGCAGTGTGGAGCGCCTGGGTAACGCCCGTCTTTTACCCAAGTGTCCTAGGCTGACGGAGTCTGGCCAGATATGGATCCAGCTGTACGACGATCCTTCGATAATCAAATCCCTACATCCGCCGGGTAAGGTTTCGAGCCCCTCGTGTCGCGTCTTCTTTTCGACCGATCTTCCTAGAACCTTCTGGGGAAATGTCCAAGAAAGCGCTCAACAAGGCAAAGAAGGCGGCGCATAAAGTGACTGCCGAAACGTCGCAAGACTATGACGACACGAGCTCACAAAAGGGTGAATCCAGACATCGTTTTATCCGTTTCCGTGTATACAATATCACCATCCGGTTAGTAGCGCGGGCGAAACAAAACGAAGACAAGGGACTCGAAGCCCCCACGGCCAAGGACGACGATCCAGAGGGGTTCAAACTTGTCGCTGCGGACGATCCGTTGGAGCGGGCGAGCAAGTTTCTTTCGTCGCTGGAAGACTTTGGCAAGGACGATATCGAGGTGAACGTGACCCTGTTTGACGTTGCGATACGGCAGAGTGCGTATTGCAAACGTTGTCTTGGGGATGTCCTTACGTTTGTTGCAGAGAAATACCTGAAAGCCACGCGAGCACTCTGTCGGGCGCACACACGCGATCCACATCACCCCAAAGTGCACGTCCGCATCGTGCAACTAGTGAAACAAGGTTGGTTTTTTTGCCTCGTGTTTGCCATGCTTACCAATGCGATCGGGTAGTGGCTTTTTTGAGCGACGTCCCTGAGCCTATCAAGTCTGTGCTCGATGCATCCGTAGCTGCCCTCAAGCCCGCCGAGGTTTCGTTGGACGTGTTCAACTCGCAGTACCTACAGCGTCATTCCTCGTGTGCGGCTGCCATCCTCGCCTCTGCCAAGGTGTCGCACGTCTTGGACGCGCCGAGGGAAGAGGTGGAGGATCTATTGTTGACGACGCTCAAGGACGGCGTGCGACTCGGTCTCGAGGTCCGTGTTGTTTTCCTGTCGTCGTCTGACTGGCTGACACTTTACAGGACGCACGCGAGATTCTGTCGTACCTGTTGGAGGTTCGATCACCGCGCGCAGACGAATTCCGGATAGCGTGCGACGCCAAGTTTATGCTGAGCAAGGTGTTCAAGAGCGCGGAGGAGCAGGCGTCGTTGAGACGGCAGTGCGTGGATCCGAGGGACGAGAACGAGGTGGAGACGGTATTTTGAAGGTAGTGGATGTATTGGAATAGGATCTACAACACTAGTAACTCAGGGCAGGCTATAGTGGAAGCGTGAGAACTGAACCGGGGAATGCCGAGGTGGATGTGGAGGCTAGATATCAAACGAGACGAGGACCGTCAAGACACACCGGACACTGCAACATGGTAAGCCCAGTCTCTGGCATGGCGGCCGTGTGTGCGTGCTGTGGACCCATCCAGGGCAAGGAGACGGGATGGATGGGTAGCACGGTCGCATGGATGGGCAGCACGGTCGCACGGATGGGGCTCACTCGCACTCCAACAGACCAAGAAGAGAAGAAACGGTGGACGCAACAAAAAAGGACGTGGCCACGTTGGATTCGTGCGCTGCTCCAACTGCTCTCGGTGCGTGGGCAAGGACAAGGCGATCAAGCGCTTCACGGTGCGGAACATGGTCGAGAGCGCCGCCGTGCGCGATATCAGCGAGGCGAGCGTGTATCCCGGTGCGTGTTCGCCCGTCGGTTCGGCCAGAGTCTGACCGCGCGCACAGAATACGTGATTCCCAAATTGTACATCAAGATTGCGTACTGCGTCTCGTGTGCTATTCACTCGCACGGTGAGGGCATTTTGGGGTGCATGTGACGGGGCTGACGATGCGCAGTCGTACGTGTGCGATCACGCGAGGGGCGTCGGAACCGGGCGCCGCCTCCGCGCATCCGCTGGAAGGACGGCAAGAAGGTGAACCCAGCGGTTGCGGCGGCGGAGGACGCCAAGGCTGCTGGCGGAGGCAAGCCGTAGACAGCTGCGTGTACTGTATGGAGTCAATCCGATGAGATCCAGGGGAGATTCCGGGCGTGGGAAGTGGCTTGATGGGTGCCGGGATGCACGGAGGAGAAGCCGAGCCGGACGGAAAGTCTCCGGACGATAGGAGGGATTCTCGCGTGTTTTTGGTGGCGCAGGGCGTGGGAATCCTTGTGAATCGGATCGAAGTGACAGGCCGACGACAACGAAAAAAACATGTAGATGGCCATAAATACCCCCTCTCGACCTCCGCCAGCCATCAGATCATGTCCTGGCATCTCCTCCCCACAGAACTCCACCTCGCCGTCGTGCACCTCCTCCCCCACAGCGCAGTCCGCGCACTCGCCGCCACCTCCGCGCCAGCACGCGCCCTCTGTCTCCCCGCCGTCTTTGC